>JAAVTI010001054.1:0-42743 GCA_011947335.1 Phytophthora constricta | reverse complement strand
CGAGTCGACCTGGCTGTTTTGATGCCGAGATGTGTCGCGCATGTGGCACTCCATCCGACAGATACACTGTTGGTATGAAGTCAGCAGCTCCGTGTTCTTGAGGCCCTGCCTCTTGAAGAGATCACGCTCACGAACGGTGGTGACCAATTCTCGCTCCAGACGAGCCGATTCCGCGCAAGCTGCCTTCACATACGGCGTTGCATAGCATCGTTGGCACGCTGAAGCCGGCTGACCTCCACTCGCAACTCAGCTAACTCTTGGGTAGAGCCAAGAGGGTCAGGAGCCACAGCTTGGAGAATGTGCAGTAGCTCCCGTGGAGAACGGGCCTCCAGCAAGTCCCGACGGACCTCATCGTCATTGGGAAGAGGAGGGCGAAGCAAAGCATACGCCAACACTTGGGTTCGGTCGAACTCTTGCTCAGCGAGCCAACCCTCATGGTACAAGAGGAGCTGACACAACTCAGCGATTGAAGCTGAAGGAGTGTGCCAGTCAGGTTCAGGCCAACCTCCGACAGGGGCTGCCAATGGCGGTCAGCTGACTCCGAAGAACCAAGCCCGACCGAGGTGCCTGAACTCTCATCAACAACCAAACTAATGGGATTGCCCCGGGACTCAGCAGACGACTTAGTTGGAGTTGATGAACTCTCAGCTAAGTCAGCTGAGTCAACCGATGGAGTTGGGGGATCCCCGCTTCCAGAAGACTTTCTCCACGAGGTTCGATAATACTGGGTCGAGGCTCTAGACTAGACGACGGGACGAAGTCGGCGAATACACTGAGATTACTTCCTGATCGGCCGGGACTCCTGAGCCACGAGAGCCAAAACTCGGCGAAGCTGGCGATGGAAGTATTTCCGGGTCGACAGTGACTCGTTGAGCTGGTGAAGCCGACTCCGACTCAGCTGGAGACCGCCCTTTGTCATCCAGGTGAACCCGAAGGATAGAGCGCATGGGAAGACGAAGTCGACGACGTAGAGCCGGACGATGGGGTATGCTTCATCCATCCTAGAGTCGATAGACTCAAACCATGTTTCCAATTCATCAGGATGATCGAACAACGGATCATCTGGAAACCATGAGCCAAACGTCACGACGATGGTTGGAGCCCACAACGACCAGCTGCTGGGCACTCGCTGGAGTTGGGCGTCTAGAACCCTGAGAGGAATTAAGGTTAGCCTTGGCGGAGAAGTGTGACGCGGAAGATGGGTTCTTACCGAAGTCGGATGACCGCCTGGTGGGTCGGGGAAGTCGGCGGTGGACGAATGGTGTAAAGCAGACGACCGAATCTCCTCTCCCGCGTGGTGATCCGGACCGCAGGTCCAGTAGAAGCGAAGGCTCATCAGCGTCGAATGCTGGAGAAGCCGAACCAGCCGATTCAGCGGATGCCGACGGAGTTGGAGACGGCATGCGGTTTGAGCTGGGAAGGAAGACATCAGGGAAGAGGACAACAAGTCAGCTGCTGCACCGAGCCAAGATTAGTAGAGCAAGGAACATACCGGAGGTGACGGCAGACAAGCTGCTCATGACGGTTGGTTGACTCGGCGAGAAGGTTGAGAAATGAGTCGATGAGTGATGGTCGGATGGTGAAAGAAACCGACTGATACCACCATATGGGTCAAGACACTCACCAGGCCGGCTCGTATCATGACCGGGGCAGTTGTGGTGTAGTAAGTTCAGATCGGGGTGGTCCACACCATATTTGAACTTAGCTGATTCGCCGGTCAACTTAGCTGAGTAGCTACGGTAACTCAGTCGGGCCAGACTTCTTAGAGTCAGTGAGCATGCCAGGTCGTTACAAGGGAAGTCGGCGAAGGGTCGCTGAGATCCAAAACTACTTCATTTCACTAGATGTTTGTAAATGAGATTAGGAAACCATTAGAAGGAGTCCCTTCGGGACTCCGGAGGATATAAGATAACAGAGCAAAATTTTCTAAGTCCAAGACAAGTGTACACTTTCCGGCAAGTCCCTGCACGGGCTGGATTATGCCTGCCGTCGACACCCGAGAGGCATAGCTTGTAGGGTGTTGACTGGTAGCGCCAAGAGGACAAGGTCGGCCCGGGAAAGGGCGTGTCTCGCTTCATGCGTTAAACAAGTCTCGCTGACTCAGCGAGCCGTTACACCGGACAGCCCGGGTGCCGTGACACTTCTAGCAGAGTAGCCTTTGCTCTCGGTGACCCGTAAAGCGCTCGCGCGCCGTCGTCCGTCCTTTGGCGGAGGGCACGGGTTTTCTGGAAGTCAGCGAGCTCAGCTGACTTCCAACGTTTGACTGGCTTGATTGCTTGGTCTCAGCGACTGCGAGACACCACTGTCCCGGCTGGGCCGAACCGCTAGGGCAACTCAGCGGCGGGCCAACAAACGCCGACCTAACTCGGCGATTGTTGTGTTTGTTGCTACTGAATATCCATATCTGACGATTTGTGTGTTCTGCAATACCACAGATACCGTTGTCTCGACTTCGCTTCCGCTTGACATCACCGAGTCGAATTGTCAGTTCTGCGGCGACTCCTATGCGCACTTGGAGGCGTTGCCGATCCCCGCCGAGGCCTACGCCAATCCCGACCAGAGGCACGGCGGACCAACAGCTGAGCCGTTGCTGGTGCAGTGTGCACGCTGCAAGGTTAAAACCAGCTCCCAGCAGGTTTTGCGCCGCGTGCTGCTCGACCATCGTCCGCCGTTGTGACCACCGCATCTGCGAGAGTACTCGATCGACGAGCTGCGAGCGGCAGTCGTTCGCGAAACGCCGTGCCGAGGATCGACGGTCGCCGCGAAGAGCGCGATCTTCCGTCGCGACTGCTACTTGGCAGGCCGAGACAATGACTCGGTCGCCGAAGGAGACCACTTGCGGTCGCTTAATCGCGCGCCACAACGCAGCGAACGTCGCCAGGACGATATCTTTTACAACGACTCGATCGCACGAGCAGTCCATACAATGCCGCCGTCGTTAGACGATGCACGCTGGTCGTCGCACGCATACGCATTCGCCATCTCGGAGCTGGTGTTTCTGCTGAATTGGCACTGGTGGTCGCACGTTGGAAGCTGCTTCAAGAAGAGTCGCGCCGCCGCGTCCGGCACTTGCCGATACGGGTTTCCGCGGCCGCGCGTCGAGCAGTCGACGTTCACTAGTGAAGGCGTCAGCGTCGCGCGTCCGCTGGCGTGCGAGTACGTGAACAACTACAACCCGGTCATGATGGCCGCATTTAAATCCAACCACGACGTTCAAGTCATGGTCAGCGGCGCCGCAGCGTTGCTACGGATCTTCTACGCGACTAAATACGTCACCAAGCTCCAAGAGATGGTGGAGTCTGTGACTGCCGTCGCGCTCGCAGCTTTCCAGAGACGGCGAGCACGGGAGCTGCTTGACAGACGCGAAGAAGTCGTGGACCGAGCAAGCGCCGGCCGCCGACGGGTGGCTTCGCTCGCGTTTGCAGTCACTAACCGCCGCGAGATCGCTGGTCCACTCGCAGTAATGTACCTCATGCGAGGCTCATGCTGTTACATGAGCACGCCGTGCGCGGCGCTGTCGTTGAAGGACATCATGAACGAGCTGACTCACGACAACGTGCACTCGTGCTACCCGTAGCGATCAGCGAACGTGACTTCGTGCCGGTCTACCGCGCAGCGTCTCTGCTTGACGACTACCGCTATCGGCCGCCATCGCTCGAGAGTTCGTGTCTCTACGAGTTCGTCATGAAGCGCTTTCGGCGTAAACGGATCCAAAAGACCTCAGCAGCATCGCTGTTTGAGCCGGCACATCCGTTAAACAGCACCCACTGCGTCGGCACACACCGAATCGACGTTGTTCCAGTCGTGGTTGGTGTCCGCATGCCATATGTTAACATCGATTCGCCGTTCGAGATATTGGTGAAGCGAAGTCGCTGCGCGCTAGTGCTCTTCCGCGCCTTCCGAGCACCGACAGACCTCGTCGCCGACCAAACAGACGACACGGCCTGGGTAAAAGCGTACGAACTGTGGAAACCGACGAGGTCGAGCTTCGTTGTGAAGTCATGGCCAATATGGATGACTTTCATCGTGTCGAGAAGCAAGCGAAAGAGGTCGCGGCGGTGGCCAGAGCAGACGACGACCTCGTTGACGTACCCGGCGACGAGGATGACATCACGGGCATGCGCCACGAAGTGGACACCATGGTCGACGGCGCCGACGTGGTGCGGCGGCGGAACACAGTCCGTCGGGCGACCAGTTCTGCTTGCTGTCTGACGACGACACCTCCGTGAGCAAAACCTAGCTCCCGATCTTCCCCACATCATCATCAGCACGAACCAACGAGTCCGCCGTCTCGCCCACGTTTCGCCCATTGCTGACGCCAGCCGCCAAGACGGCGGCAAGCGTATTCGCTTCTTTGAGCCAGTCGACCATTCAAACGGCAGCAGCCTTGGTATTCACCGTCGACGAGCTTAAGAGGTGGCTAGAACAGTCGTGAACCGATGAAGCGCTTTTTTCGAGCACCGCCATAGTGAAAACTCAACCGAAGTGATCCAGCTGCTCTCGGACGCGCTCGAACCTGCGGTCGCGGCGTGGGCGCCGAGCGATCAGCAGCAGCAGCATCCAATCGTTGCGCACTACGCGTCGATCGCCGACATCTCAAGAGCGTTTACGCTCAATCAACGCCAACACGCGATCATCGCGACGGCTCTGCTGCGGCGATTGCTGCGGCAGGAGCAAGCCGGGCTCGACCAAGCAAGCGGCGTGGGCTGCGACGATAGCCACAACTTTGAAGCGCAACTCCACGATGAGCAACTGCTCATGTTTCTCGGTGGTGCCGGCGACACCGGAAAGAGCCGCGTCATCGACGCAGTCAACGCGTTCTGCGCGAGCTGGCACCGCGAGAGCTCGCTCGTGAAGACTGCCCTGTCCGGCAAAGCCGCCACGCTAATAGCCGCGCGCACGCTCGCGAGCTTCCTCATGCGCATCGAACACGCTATCCAAGACAAGACGTTTGCTCCGCTCGACGCACTCGTCATCGATGAGGTATCCATTATGACCAAGATCGACTGGGTCAAGTGCCGCCCTGAGCGACAGTTACATACTAAAACCAAGCAAGTCGAACCATACTCGTTTAAACCACTTGCATAAACACAACTTCCGTAACTTCACGAGCCCCTTCCCCAATTTAAAAATTAGCGTGACGCACCGTCCAGTCCCGAATTCAATTTAACCGTCGCCACATCGATAAGACGCAAGGGCAGCAAAACGAACGAGTGCTCACTCTCGAATATCCTCGACAACGACCAGACCAACCTCAAGCAGAGACCACATGCCGGGAAAGCGACAAAACACAGAGTCGACGTCCGGCGCCAGCTCCAAACAGTTTGCTTCGGCAGCTGCACCTCTTCCTGTAAGCGTGATCGGGATGCATCGCAGTGCTAACTTCTAACATTTCAAACACTTTCGTTGCATTCCTTAACAGGGTGCGCCAAAAGACGACAACCCACACTATGATTTACCCCTAAAACAACTCAAGAAGGCCATGAACGAACATCCTATACAAGGTTTTGACATGGTCGAAGGTAAGATGTACAAACCGACGTAACACGCGTCAGTACTGACACTTACTGAACTATGTCTAACAGATCTCCAAGAGTTCATCCTCAGCAACGACGTCACCAATCCACAAGTGCCTGCCAGCATCCGGATCAAGGCGAGGCTCCTGTGGATCACTGCAGACACTACTAAAGGACTACACGTTCTTTCGACTCTACTTGAGCGAAGCCCAAGCATCAGATCCACCGAGCCAACAACAAAAGGTATCAAAGCCCATTATCGTCTGCGTCGACTAACTAGCCGTATATGCTACGTTTGCTCACTGCTGCTGCTGCCTTTTATTTAGTATTTTCAAGACGCGCGGTGGAAGGACGCATACAACACGAATCAGTACCTTATCACTGCGTCCCTCTGTGAAATCGACATTCACAACCCAAGCTTATCGTCACCTGGCGACATCATGATCTTCACGCCGACCAATCTTCGCCTGCTGTCAGGCCGATACCAAGCTTCGCGCCATCACCATTGTGCCGACGCCGCCCAATCTGTGAAGACGACATGCACATCGTTCAAGAAAAAGTGACTCCATCTGGGCAACCTCCTGCATAACTACCTCGTAACTTGCAATACATCACACCACACATTGACACATTGACACACATCAACACACACATATATCATCACCTGTCATTCGCGACGTCATGACGTCCTCGTAGACCAAGGTGACGCACGGCACTCTTTAAACTAAAATTCGCGAGCTTCGAACCCCGGACGTCTCCGTCCGGTACGCAATAACGGAGGACAACCTCGCTACTTCACGTCATCGCCTCGTGTTTTTGTTTTTATACGGACAAACCAGTATTAACCCCTCTAGCCCCGCCGCCTGTACATATCGCATTACTGTATTTAGGGTGTTGTATGAAAATGGTGTGCACCATACGTGTCGTCAGGCAACCGCGTCATCGAATGACCTCAAGGAACGTTCAGGAGCCCGTCGTGCAACCGACAGCACGTTTTGTCGTGGTCTGGGGCACACTAGATCAAAGTTTGACATTTTGGAGCTGGAAGGAGTGATGGCGGTTACAGGCCAGAATGACGGTGGTGTGTGTGATACCATACCACACCATTCTGGTGAAATAAAATACAAACAAATCCGAAACGTTTTGGGGGCGGGGAGGCTCGCGCGTGAGCGCGTGGGCGCGAGCGGTCGTCGTCGCCTGGACGTCGACCAACAAAACTCATGGACACGCTACAACAGGACTAGTCTGCTGATGTCGTATTCGCGCACTTAGTTCAAATGTGTTATTCAGATGGTACGTTTTGACGGAAGTGACTGGTAAAATTAGCTACTACTAACACTCGGCTCACAGTTGTGGAGGTGTGCTGACGTACGTAGGAAGATGAGATAGCGGAGCTTCGACGTCGCTACTTTTCGGTATGCTGCTGCTGCTACTGATGATGGTCGTCATCGTGCTTGCTGATGCTGGCGAAGTCCGGCAAGCCAGCCAATGTAAGAGCGCTGAGTTCGTTGAGCCGTTTCTCTTCAGCTAGTGCATTTGCTGATGGTTTCGACCACTTCGCGAGTTTGAGGGTGAACGGAGTCAGCGTGTAGAACGCGTTTCGGCTGGTGACCCGCGACACGAGCAAGTAGCTCTGCTGGGGCTTGTTGATGAGGTTGTTGGTCGACTTCCAGTCGACGACGACCATGGATTGCAGCGTTTCACCCTGCATTTTTAGACTGTGGAGCCGACGGCGCACACGAATGGGAATTGCTGCAGCTTAGTTTCGAGATAGCGGTGCTGGCCGTCGGGCGCCGGTGGTAGCGGTATCTTCGACTTCTTAAACGGCTCGGACGCGAATAACACAGGAAAATCTCGGAGTCCATACCCGGGCGGATCGGCATGGCGCGTGGTCGCGGGAGCCGCAGTAGTGCGTAGTCAGGCGGCTGGCTTGGCAGCTGGACGACCATGTCGGTCGCTCCGTCTCGCACGAGCCGGAATGTGGTCGGCGGTCGCGCGGGAAATGCACGCTCAGGAGTGTGCCAAGCGTGCCGTTTGCAACGCCCTTCGCAGTGCTGACATTCTGCGTGACCTGGACTGGCATTCCGACGACTAAGTCCAGGTATGGAGCCATGCGCCCAAAGCGGTTGTCGGGCAGCCCGAGCACGTAGGCAACGTCGCTGTGGCTGAGCGTGTTCAGCGCGCCCTTGAAGTTGGCGACCACGCGGATCGGAAGTGCTAGCGACGGAAGCCGCATCGTCGTCTGCGCGATAAACGCGTTGTTGATCGCGAGGCGCTTTGCATTTTCGGGAGTCACAAAACGGCGTCGTTCAAAGCGAGTTCGACGTCGGTCTCGGCGTCAACCGGCTGCACGACGCGGGTGTTGATGATGGCGACGAACTCGGGTGTCCACTCGCCGATGCGAGCCTTCGAGCATCCGTCGCCCCATTCAGGGTCGCTGCGGAACCGAACCGACTCTTCGAGCACGACGACGACCCTGAACCGCCGCCAGAGTTCGAAGCCTTCGATGTCCACAGTGGTCGGGCGCGACTTGCTCGTCGGGTCGACGAAGATGGCGTCGCCGCTGACTGGTGGCATTTGCAGAAAGTCGCCGACGAGCACGATGTGCACGCCGCCGAACGGTACGCTGAATATCTGTTTGTACCGCCGCAATAGTTTGTCGAGCTTGAGCCAGTCGATCTTGGTCATCATGGATACCTCATCGATGACGAGTGCGTCGAGCGGAGCAAACGTCTTGTCTTGGATAGCGTGTTCGATGCGCATGAGGAAGCTCGCGAGCGTGCGCGCGGCGATTAGCGTGGCGGCTTTGCCGGTCAGTGACAGTCTTCACGAGCGAGCTCTCGCGGTGCCAGCTCGCGCAGAACGCGTTGACTGCGTCGATGACGCGGCTCTTTCCGGTGCCGCCGGCACCACCGAGAAACATGAGCAGTTGCTCATCGCGGAGTTGCGCTTCAAAGTTGTGGCTATCGTCGCAGCCCACGCCGCTTGCTTGGTCGAGCCCGGCTTGCTCCTGCCGCAGAAATCGCCGCAGCAGAGCCGTCGCGATGATCGCGTGTTGGCGTTGATTGAGCGTAAACGCTCTTGAGATGTCGGCGATCGACGCGTAGTGCGCAACGATTGGATGCTGCTGCTGATCGCTCGGCGCCCACGCCGCGGCCGCAGGTTCGAGCGCGTCCGAGAGCAGCTGGATCACTTCGGTTGAGTTTTCACTATGGCGGTGCTCGAAAAAGGCGCTTCATCGGTTGACGACTGTTCTAGCCACCTCTTAAGCTCGTCGACGGTGAATACCGGGCTGCTGCCGTTGAATGGTCGACTGGCTCAAAGAGGCGAATACGCTTGCCGCCGTCTCGGCGGCTGGCGTCAGCAATGGGCGAAACGTGGGCGAGACGGCGGACTCGTTGGTTCGTGTTGATGATGATGTGGGAAAGATCGGGAGCTCGGTTTTGCTCACGGAGGTGTCGTCGTCAGACAGCAAGCAGAACTGGTCGCCCGACGGACTGTGTTCCGCCGCCGCACCACCGTCGGCGCCGTCGACCATGGTGTCCACTTCGTGGCGCATGCCCGTGATGTCATCCTCGTCGCCGGGTACGTCAACGAGGTCGTCGTCTGCTCTGGCCACCGCCGCGACCTCTTTCGCTTGCTTCTCGACACGGTAAAAGTCATCCATTTTGGCCATGACTTCACAAACGAAGCTCGACCTCGTCGGTTCCACAGTTGGTACGCTTCTACCCAGGCCTGTCGTCTGTTTGGTCGGCGACGAGGTCTGTCGGTGCTCGGAAGGCGCGGAAGAGCACCAGCGCGCAGCGACTTCGCTTCACCAATATCTCGAACGGCGAATCGACGTTAACATATGGCATGCGGACACCGACCACGACTGGAACAACGTCGATTCGGTGTGTGCCGACGCAGTGGGTGCTGTTTAACGGATGTGCCGGCTCAAACAGCGATGCTGCTGAGGTCTTTTGGCTCCGCTTACGCCGAAAGCGCTTCATGACGAACTCGTAGAGACACAAACTCGAGCGATTGCGGCCGATAGCGGTAGTCGTCAAGCAGAGACGCTGCGCGGTAGACCGGCACGAAGTCACGTTCGCTGATCGCTACGAGGTAGCACGAGTGCACGTTGTCGTGAGTCCGCTCGTTCATGATGTCCTTCAACGGCAGCGCCGCGCGGCGTGCTCATGTAACAGCATGAGCCTCGCATGAGGTACAATACTGCGAGTGGACCAGCGATCTCGCGGCGGTTAGTGACTGCAAACGCGAGCGAAGCCACCCGTCGGCGGCCGACGCTTGCTCGATCCACGACTTCTTCGCGTCCGTCAAGCAGCTCCCGTGCTCGCCGTCTCTGGAAAGCTGCGAGCGCGACGGCGGTCACAGACTCAACCATCTCTTGGAGCTTGGTGACGTATTTAGTCGCGTAGAAGATCCGTAGCAACGCTGCGGCGCCACCGACCATGACTTGAACGTCGTGGTTGGATTTAAATGCGGCCATCATGACCGGGTTGTAGCCGTTCACGTACTCGCACGCCAGCGGACGCGCGACGCTGACGCCTTCACTGGTGAACGTCGACTGCTCGACGCGCGGCCGCGGAAACCCGTATCGGCAAGTGCCGGACGCGGCGGCGCGACTCTTCTTGAAGCAGCTTCCAACGTGCGACCACCAGTGCCAATTCAGCAGAAACACCAGCACCGAAATGGCGAATGCGTATGCGTGCGACGACCAGCGTGCATCGTCTAACGACGGCGGCATTGTATGGACTGCTCGTGCGATCGAGTCGTTGTGAAAGAGATCGTCCTGGCGACGTTCGCTGCGTTGTGGCGCGCGATTAAGCGACCGCAAGTGGTCTCCTTCGGCGACCGAGTCATTGTCTCGGCCTGCCAAGTAGCAGTCGCGACGGAAGATCGCGCTCTTCGCGGCGGCCGTCGATCCTCGGCACGGCGTTTCGCGAACGACTGCCGCGCGCAGCTCGTCGACCGAGTACTCTCGCAGATGCGGTGGCCACAACGGCGGACGATGGTCGAGCAGTACGCGGCGCAAAACCTGCTGGGAGCTGGTTTTAACCTTGCAGCGTGCACACTGCACCAGCAACGGCTCAGCTGTTGGTCCGCCGCGCCTCTGGTCGGGATTGGCGTAGGCCTCGGCGGGGATCGGCAACGCCTCCAAGTGCGCATAGGAGTCGCCGCAGGACTGACAATTCGACTCGGTGATGTTAAGCGGAAGCGAAGTCGAGACAACGCTATCTGCATACGCCTCGAGGTCGCGATAATACGACTCGCCGTGCATCTTCACCGCGCGGTCGAACGCCACAGAGTTTGGTGGCGCGTCCACCAACCAGATTAAGAAGTGCGCGTGCAACGTCCCCCGCCTTGCGTTTCGACCATGCCGAAGTACGCTTCGACTTTTCCGAAAAGACCGTCAAACGGCTCGCCTTTCATGTTGCTCGGGCGCACGCCAAGCACATGCTCGACGAAGGCGTCCATGTTGTACATAAACAACCGGGCCGACGCGACATCGTTCTTCAAGGTTGCACTCTGGAGTTCGGACTTGCTAGGCATACTGGCGAGCTCAGAGTCGAACAGTGTATCGACCGACGAGACGCCCGTGTACCGAGCCATGACAAAGGATTCAGACACATCCGGCGTCAATGTAACAAACAGCGCGGGCTCACCGTACCGCGCCTGGTAGCCGAACGCTCGCCGTCGACACTGCGCGCGCTCGGCGTCGCTGCCCCAAATTGCGCCGCCACTGAGCTCGACCGACTTGAGGAGCCACTGTGCGGTTGATTGGTCACCGCATGGCGCGGACGTTCGCCCTTGCCGTCGCAGCTCTTTTTGCCGCAGCACGTCGACCAAGTCCGACTCGGAGACATCGCTAAACTGCTCGAACAACGTGGGGTTCCGCTTGCACTTGAGCGCGACTTGGGTATACATCTTCTGCAACGAGATGTGATCGAAGCTGACGAGCATGAACAGCTCGTCTTCGGCGAACCGACGCGAGCTCAACTTGCCGTAGTGACGAATGCAAGCCTCAAGCGACACGGGTACTACTCGCTCTTCGCCTGGGTGACCTCGACCGTACGGAAACAAATGTGGGAACATTTGCACAAACATCATCTTGCTACGAGGGGAGAACCGGCTCGAGTGGCGGACTAGAAACTGCGGGACCGACGATGTCTTGCTCGAGAGCTCAACGACAGCGACGCTTTCAGCAGTGCCGGTCCCATGATCGTCTGTGGTAGAGTGATCGCTATCGGTGGCAACTTCACGATCGTCCGACACGAAAACCACCCGTCGCTCCATCACCTCGTCCTCGACTACGGTGGCGTCGCTTTCCAAGACGCCTCCAACGCGGTCGCCCTCGACATCGACGTCTTCTGCTTCAACATACGCGTCTGGCTCCTCACAAAAGATATCCTCGGGTACATGATCTTGCGCCAACTGCGTACAGTCAACCGACACATCCGCGTACAATGGGTTTTGGGAGCGATAGAACAGAAGGAGGTCGTCAACTACTTGCCGCCGCACACGATGCATCTTTCGGATACGCGCTTGCTGGGCGGTTGTGAATGGACATGCCAACACGACTCGATAGACCGACACCTCACGCGTTTGCACCGGTAGCAGCGTCACCGGTGGTCCCGGGGTTGCATCAAATGTGAGGCAGTGAGAATGAATCGCACGGTGGGCGCCACCCCGCATGACCCTCGTAACCGCCACAACAGAAATCAGCTGGGTCATGAGGCGCTCGGGCAGTGTCACATCAAGCAGGTGGGTCGGCAGCGAGCCGACGTAGAAGCCGTTTTTGATCGCGAATTTTGGCACCTGGCACTTGCTCAAGCTGTCGCCACACTGATCGCACACACGCAAACCTCGACTCGCACTGTCGACGCCAGCCTTTGACAGCAGGATGCCCTCGAGCTCAGGAATGAGGGCGGAGCAATCGTACTCACTTGCCAGGGACAACGGAAGATTTTCGTCTCGACAGCCAAGAAAACATCGCATTTCGTCGATCTGCTCAATGTCAGAGGTGTTCACCATATGAGAGCGCGAGCGAAGCACCCAGGTGTCACACACAGCACACACAGTCTCGTCCAATCCCGGCGCGCCCAAAGCGACACGCAGCCGTTCTAGTACCTTCTCCTGCGTCACAGACGACACGGGACGCAATCGCGGCACGCCATTATCCATCCAGCCAGCAATGGCATGCACTGCAGCATGGTCCACAGTATCGGCAGCTGCATTCGAAGGCACTCGACGCGACCGAGCTGGCGTTCCAACTTCGGATGCTTGTTGCCTTTCAAGCTTCCGTCGCGCGCGGTACCGACGTGCGGCCTCCGCGTTTCGGCGCCGCCGTTCCGCCCGCTTCTCATCTGCGCTCTCGGTGCAGTTTTTAGGTTCGCTCATGCTGCACGTTTCACCTCTGCAGCCAAACAAACAACAAGTTAAGAGCTTGAACAGCATGTTGAAGTATCATCTTGTCGCATGTCACGCTTCGAGATGCTAACCTACGACCAAAGGCGCCGATCTGAAATCGTTTTGATTGTTTAACTAAAGCCACGACGTACGTGAATCTGCTCATGCTAAATACTCAAAAGTACACTAACATGATCGTTAAAATATATCCACAACGATGCAAAGTCAACGCATGCATTTCATCAACCTGTTGTCGCCACATTCTCATGTTGCAGACGGTTTCGATACGAAAAACTGATCAAGTGTCGTTTGCTTAAACCGCTTTGCACGAAAGCTGGCCCCGGTCGGAGGTCGTTTAACTGTGCTTGATCCGACGACTCCACGACATTCTCGCGATCCGCAATAGCAAGTGAAATGAGCCTAAGGACGAGCAACACATCAAATTAGTTATCGCGTCATCACAAACCGTAGAAAGCTCAAACGGACCGATCGATCGGACTCATCGAGACAGCAGTCGAACGTCAGCTCTTCACCGGCATTCATGGGCTACACGGTAAAGACACCACATCGCTCCTCGCCACGTATATTCCACTTCTGAATAGCGCAGTTTGGATTACAACTGTGATTCATGAATCTAAGAACGCCTCCGCGACGCGTGGCATCGATCACTTCATTTCCCGCTAGTCGCATCATGTACAAACATCCTGCAGCAGCATACAGCTGTTGATGTTAGTCCACTTATGCGTGCGGCAACATCACCAATAGCAGTACCTGACGACGCCTTCGAAACTCCACGCCAGAGACGACCTCACCGACGTATTCGCCAACGAAAGCACCTACTCGAAGTTGTTCGAGTGTAATCACGCCGACTCCCTTGCATCCGCAATCAATGACCGCAACCGACGCCGTCAATCCGCGCTGGAAACGCTGGTTGCTACATTTATCGCCGCACGGACAGAATCCGCAGACACACTTAAGACGAGCCTACAAATCACAAGATTGTTAAACAAAACGCTCCTAGTAGCACGACACAGCAGCTAAGCATCGCACCAAACGATTAACGCAACCGTCGACGCAGCCAATTACGTCCTCACCACGCAGCGCACAGTTGCAAATTGAGAGGTCATTCTAAACTGACACAAACACATCATACACAATGCGTCAGTCTATCCATTCTACTACACACTATGATATCCACAAGGCATAGCAAAAGGCCTCGTCCTTAGCGGCGGGCGCCGACTTCTGCACACATCCGCTCTTGTCGTTGCAAATATATATTGCGCGGAACGAGCACTACAGAGGCAAATGCGCGCTCTACAGGTGCGGTGACACTCGTCATGCTACTCATTAACACTCTCGTCGGCATTGAAAGCACAAAAACACGCATTCACAACGCACCATTTAACTCGTTTAAAAACAGAATGGCTCACCGTCCAGTCCCGTAGTCATTTAACAGTGCCGCCCTGAGCGACAGTTTCATACTAAAACCAAGCAAGTCGAACCATACTCGTTTGAACCACTTGCACAAACACAACTTCCGTAACTTCACGAGCCCCTTCCCCCAATTTAAAAATTAGCGTGACGCACCGTCCAGCCCGAATTCATTTTAACCGTCGCCACATAGATAAGACGCAAGGGCAGCAAAACGAACGAGTGCTCACTCTCGAATTTCCTCACACAACGACCAGACCAACCTCAAGCAGAGACCACATGCCGGGAAAGCGACAAAACACAGAGTCGACGTCCGGCGCCAGCTCCAAGCAGTTTGCTTCGGCAGCTGCACCTCTTCCTGTAAGCGTGATCGGTATGCATCGCAGTGCTAACTTCTAACATTTCAAACACTTTCGTTGCATTCCTTAACAGGATGCGCCAAAAGACGACAACCCACACTATGAGTCACCCCTAAAAAACTCAAGAAGGCCATGAACGAACATCCTATACAAGTTATTGACATGGTCGAAGGTAAGATGTATAAACCGACGTAACACGCGTCAGTACTGACACTTACTGAACTATGTCTAACAGATCTCCAAGAGTTCATCCTCAGCAACGACGTCACCGATCCACAAGTGCCTGCCAGCATCCGGATCAAGGCGAGGCTCCTATGGATCACCGCAGACACTACTAAAGGACTACACTTTCTTCGACTCTACTTGAGCGAAGCCCAAGCATCAGATCCACTGAGCCAACAACAAAAGGTATCAAAAGCCCATTATCGTCTGCGTCGACTAACTAGCCGTATATGCTACGTTCGCTCACTGCTGCTGCTACCTTTTTTATTTAGTATTTTCAAGACGCGCAGTGGAAGGACGCATACAACGCGAATCAGTACCTTATCACAGCGTCCCTCTGTGAAGTCGACATTCACAACCCAAGCTTACCGTCACCTGGCGACGTCATGATCTTCACGCCGACCAAGCTTCGCCTGTACAAGAACTGCTGTCAGGCCGATACCAAGCTTCGCGCCATCACCATTGTGCCGACGCCGCCCAACCTGTGAAGACGACATGCACATCGTCCAAGAAAAAGTGACTCCATCTGGGCAACCTCCTGAATAACTATCTCGTAACTTGCAATGCATCACACCACACATTGACCCATTGACACATTGACACACATCAACACACACATATATCATCACCTGTCATTCGCGACGTCATGACGTCCTCGTAGACCAAGGTGACGCACGGCACTGTTTAAACTAAAATTCGCGCGAACTTCGAACCCGGACGTCCCCGTCCGGTAATCGTCAATAGTGGACACTAGGGTACCTCCCGCATGCGAAGCGGGCGCTCTACCATTTGAGCTAAGCGCCCATACACAAATCGTGACCCCGCACCAATCGACGCGCTCACTTCACACCACCACTATAAACCACAAACGCATACCCACCACGAACGACAAACGCACACGCGCTTGGCATGCACGTGCCATACTCGTCGTGCCTCCATCACGCGTATACTGCACTAGCCGCGCCGACAACACACACGCGTCATCGCCACGCACCCTCGGCTCCCAGTCTTCTTCCTTTGTTACCCCACGCTCCAGCGCTCCAGTCCCACTGCTTGACAGTCCGGTAGTCGGACAGAGGCGACAATCGTTTGAGGCAGTGTTCCGGATGTCATCGAGTAACATTGATGCAACATGCTCTCTAACTGGGATGACATCGAGTGACATTCGCGCAACACGCCATATTTATCTAGGGTTGAAAAATTAGGCGCCTAAATAGGTCTAATTAAACATAATAGACCGGTTTAGATTTCTTTTAAAATTGTGCATTGCAGCTATTCTGGCGGGTGGGTTATTAATTATTGCCTTTTAACTTTATAAAAGACGATATGCCTTTATTTATTGCAATTACACCTTAAATTATTGTAGCTTGCCCTACACATCTGATTAGTTTCTTACAGCCTGTTCAGTGCAGGCACATCCATTGGCGGGTTTCAAGCCACCTATCTGCCCGTTTTCTGTATTATTCGAGTGAGTTAAGCGTAACTCCACGTTTACTCGTCACGATGAAATCGACCAAAGTGACTTGACCTCGAATAATCCATAAATTAACGAGCACGTCGAAATAATTTACGCATTATTGTGGCTAGATTTAAGACAGAATTACGACGGCAGGATCAATGAAATGCACAACACTAATTAGTGCCTAAATATCTCCTTAAATATGTGTGCCTTACACAAACTTGTGTTGAATACATGAAGCAAAGCCATCGTTGGCAAAATCCAATCGAGCACTGAAACCTAAATAGACTAATTTGCTTTTGACTAATTAGTCTATTTAGGAATTCATGACACCTCCCGGCCAGAGTCTGATAGTAGCCCGATTTCGCGGTGGCAGAATAATACTACTACCGACGGAGACGTCGGTATCTACTCATACTCTTTTCAGAGCAGTGCGTCACCCTGCAGTAGTATTAGTATTGGTATGATATTATAAAAAAGTAAATGCTGAAATCACACACTTAATGAGGAGGCTAAGGGACGTCTACTGCATACAGACAAAACGTAGAATTGCGCGGTGATCGCGCATCGATTTCTTGTAGGTGGGACAGTCTACGGATGTGAGCTTTCACACTGAGCTTCATGGGCATCGTAGCTAGCGCTACATGATTTTGGACGGCTGTTTAATGTGGTAAGCGAAAAGGTCAATTACAATCCTCTCAAGCTCGCGCATTCTCCTAGCGATTATGCTTGAGCAGTAGCTGCTTCTCCGCGCTGGCATCGTCCGTGTGCGTTCTGCGGTCGCCCACAACGATGCCTCCGCCGGAGGATACATGAAATGCCGTGAAGGACACGTTGCCCAGCCGCGATTGAGACAGCACGCCAACCACAACTTTCTCCTCCACAAGTACATAAATAAACTCACGAATACCCGAATTTGAGGTACCAGAGCGAATTGTGGGAGCCTTTTTGCTGTACAATCCACAGGTAGTAAATATGCAGTAACCGTAGCTACTAGGGCTAGAATTACTGTTGCTCCAACTACTGAACCTACTCTCGTAGATTTTTAGAATATTCGAATACCAGTATAAGGTATATTATCATAGATAGCTACTACTGTGGGGATTACTCTCGAACTCTGCTCCCGGCGCCCGCGATCGAGTAGACGTAGAGATCACGACGCACAACGTGACGAAGACGTCGGAGCTGGTGTTCGTCGTGCCACCCGACAGCGATACTACTGAGGTCAAGGAAACCACTGAGACGACGTACACAACCGAGAGATCGGAGGTGACGTTGACATCATCTTCGGTTTCCACTGCTGGCATGACGTCGATCAGCTCCACTCAAGAGGCTGGTTCCCATTTGGATGCGTCGGTGAAGACGGAGTTTTTCCGCTCGGAGGAATCCGACGGTAGCACTGTGACAAAAACGATGCGCACGACGCGGTACACAGTGACAACCGCCGACGTGACTCTTCAAATCACGCAAAATGTGTGTCCGACAAAAGGCGCCGCTAATGAAAATTTGGGCACACAGAGCACGTCGCGTTTTGACCCGACATCCGTTTTAGAAAGATTATTCGCGATTCAACGCGAAGATGAAGGTGATAATTCACTCGAAGCCGCCACTATATGCACTGGCCCGTATCACCAGAGGATCCTATGCGATCCCAATTGATTATGCCTCTGATGTAGATATTTCTCCTGTTTTCTATGACACATAAGCGTACTCGAAAGTCGTACTCTGGAGGTCCGTCACAGAGGAAAAGAGATCGCTCTCAGCTCACTTACAGCAGTTTTCGCTTGTTTCAGCTGTTCCAACAACAATCTACAAAATATAAGGCGAAACGTGGAGTCCATGGTTGTCGGAAATAGAAATCGTCGATCGGAATCATTAACAAATCTCAGCAAAAATACGTGCTGGTATTACGGTTTGCTTCTCGTAACGCTTTCACTACACCGCCCCTTTAGGGCGAGGTCGATGTAGAAAAAGCCCCATAGAGCAGCGATTAGAATACAATGCGGTCGGCGTTGCTTTTACCACTTTTACTCATCATTACCGATTTGACAGACGGAGAGCCAGTCATGGTTGGCAAGCCGAAAGCCCCCGCACACCTCGTTTCGTGTGGTCTAAGGAGTACATCGAAACTCTGTTGTCGCGCCCGAGCTGAAACCTACGCAGCAAGCTTCGACATCAATATTTCTAAAGTACAGATCGCGGTCCTTTGGCAAAAGGCTGGATCCGAATCAACATTTCGTTTAGAGCACCAATAGCGCCCGACTCACACATCTTGTGAAAACCGCGCTCAACTTGGGCCCATCCAGCAGGAGTGCTAGGGAACGCTATGGTGGAGTTCTTGAAAGTGTTCAGGATGAGCACAACATCCTTGATGTACGTCAGAGCCTGACTTTTCCAGCACCAATCTTCTGACTGGCCATATACGCGGAGCAGCTGTGCGTTAGGTAGTAGAGAGCAACGGCAACTCGATCTTGGATAGTAAAGCGTGTGTTTAGGCGAGGGAGGCTGAACAAGAGAGGCAATCGCTCACGAATACGAGCGACGATCGCGTCAAACGTGTGCTCCGCAATTTCATCCGGAACCACCCTTCTTTACATGCTAGGTCTTGCAGAGCTGCCTTCCAGCTGTCTGTCCACAGGGCGTATCAGCGTTTCGACGGGTGGAGGTTGACACGTCCGTCGCTTGCGCAGACGACAGCCACGGCAGCGGCAGCAGCAGTGCCGACGATGATCTTTTTCACTCGTCTCGACCTGAGCATTTCGTGATGCAGCTCTTTTTCTATCTGTTTCTCCAACAAACCTCATCGAGGTACGCTAAGATAATCACTTTGATATCACAGCGTGCCAGCAGCAAACCGGCCAATCAGGTGTCGAGTAAGTCTGCTTCATAGCAGCTCATTCTTACATCGACCTCTCCCTTACTCCTGCCCGGGCGAAATGGTCCCATCCTCCATTAGCTGCGTTACAAGAGAAAAATCGCCTATGATTTATCTCGGGTCAAACATTACATACACTAGATAATGTTTCTTCCATTTTTACCTAGGCTACCGTTTTTTAATTTTTGATGATTGTTTTGCTGTATCTTCTTATTTTTTTGTCCATTCCAACCTTCGAACTGCGCTTTTCTCCGGGTCCACCACCCGGGTCCCCAATATCTGCAAAGGGCAATATAACCTCTTCTGTATCGCGCGTACTCACTTCGAGATTGGTGGATTACTCTGTCATTATGTTCCCAGACCTTTACCAGGCCCCGCGTACTAGAAAAAAGCTAGACGCTTGGAAATACCCTCATGTTGAGGCTCAACCGCAAACACGATCCTCTTTTCTAATCGCGTGCCTTTTTTAGTTGTCAGCTCGTCTATTCATAGCCCCAACAACATTTGTATTATCTATCAAAGCATTGCTAGAAAGGGGCTATGTCACGATATCCGTTGATATGCGGCTTGGGTCTTGCTAACTACCTGTGCCAAGATAGAAGATTTCGTGTTTAAGTAGTATATCTTTGCTTTTTCAAGATTGAAATAAACCTTGGCTTGTAGCTAGACTATGAAGTATGAGCTTATCGGACTTTTCGTGGCGCCTGCCCAGCATCGATCCCCAGAAGTGGATACCCTAACCATGCGGCGTAGTTGCAGCTGGGTAGTTCAAGCAGTGCCAATGTAGGTTTTAATCAGGAACACCACCTGGGCGAGGCAATGGACGGTATATCCCCAGTTTTGGTGCCGACTGAAATCCCGAATATCCCGTCCATCCCCGCTGCGTTTTGCTTCGTAGCTGCACAGTAGTCATCTATCCGAGATACTACGATAGATTCAGGCATGTACAGCTTATCTTCGAGGATGTCGCGGACGTATTGTGCAAAAATATTCTGCACAGCCTTCCTCAAGATTGGCAAATCAAACTCAGTAAATCGTAGTGGCGCATCGGCGCGGCAAGATGCCAAAGCATGATGCACAACGCTTCGGTATTGGAACCGCGATCCCGAGGCTTACCCTTGTAAATGGTGACGATTTCGTCTGGAATACGAAGCAACTCGTACAAATTTTGAGCTCCAGCCACGCCATAGGGAAGCTCGTTCACACTGTTAGCGTCTGCATAGCTTGCCAGATCAAAGCGGATACGCGGGGTCACTGAGCGTCCCACGTAGTTGATGAGGTACAAGTAACGTAGCTCCATTTTGCGGCCCATGCGCCTGTGGTTACAACATATCACTGTACTAATTCGACGTGGCTCACCATAGTACTTTGCGCGCAAAAAATCGGGTGTAGGAGGATTGCAACGCGTAAATGCATTCCTGAATCTCAGATTCTCAGGACAGTGTACCGCCAATTCTCGGTTGGATACCATAACCTCCTCAAAATGTATATTTTCTGTCGACTTCTGCGGATCGACGTAGATGCGAAGACGGTGAGCTTGCTCTTGACGAGATGTTGACCGGTGACTGTGTGCTGCTGGTTGAGTAGTAGGCGTTGGACTTGTAAGGGCAAAATACAGAATGGCTATATTTTCGTTAGTTTTTACAGCACCCTCTTTTTCTCTTTTCTGCTAGTGCTTCGCTCTAGTGAACTACACCATTTTCTCACAGATAGTACTTCTTCACAGTCCGTAACGATTACGGTCGCTGTGATACACGACGGCCGCGCAGAGATGTTTGGGTTCGACTTGCGCTGCGTGTGACTCGGGCTGTCGCCATGGGTTGCATGCTGTGTGCCGAGTTGTACGTTGCCGTGCAAACGTTGCCGTGCATCGGTTGATGATCGGAGCCCTACTCGGCCGACTCCGCCATTTTTGGCATCTTTATGGTGCGCTGATGGATTGCGCTGCTTGCGTCTGCAAGCTTCTTTCATTGCTGTTGAGGTGATGGCACCCGTGCCATCCTTGATGAACAAATCACCTGTAGTACTCAGCGATGCCTAAAATCTTTGCAACTCTTTGACCGTCGTTGGTATTTTCCACTGTTCGATTGCCGCCGTCTTATTTTTTATCCACTTGCAATCCGGCTTTCGAAATTTGTGTGACCAAGAAAATTAACAGAAGTTCGAGCGAATGAGCACTTTTCCTTCCTTGCATACAGTTTTTCGCTGTGGAGCACGTCGAAAACAGCACTAAGGTGCTGCACATGCTCTTTCATCGACGCAGAGTAAAAAAATGCATAAAGGCAAAGGTCGTCGAGATAAACCACGACGAACGCAATATTTTCAGGAAAAGCCTCATCGGTCTTGACCAGATGTCCATAATCCCGGCTACCCCCATGGGTGCAACGCACCAATGGTACGTTTCCGTACTAGTGCGAAATGCTGTGTACGGGCGGCTGGAGGGCTTCACCCTCATCTGGTGGTACCCTGTGCTAGATCAAGCACACTGAAAATCACTGCTTGCGCCATCTTGTCGAATAGTTCATCAATATTAGGTAGCGGAATCTTTGGCACTAACGTCTGGCTATTCAAGTAGCGATAATCCCGATCCATCTTATTGCCGAGGTCGTTTTGCCGCTTCGAATCCATTCTCCACGACTCATCTGCTTTCCTGTTTTTGGATCACGCTTTGGATCCCAGACACGATTGAAACACAGGGTGAATCACTAATTTCAATCCACTGTTTCTCCAGTAAATCGTCCGCGAAAATTTGAAGTGGTTCTTGCCCCGTTTGTGAGAGCCGGAACGGAGTATGAGAGCTAGGCCGCGCATCGACTTTCATGTTCAACTTAAACTCTACTCGACGTTCAGGTGGCAGGCCAGTCGGTAGTAAGTCTGGAAACACGCAAGTATGTTTATCCAGAAGAGCACGTAGCTCTTGTGGTACCTCCTTCTCGGTCGGAGATGTCATGATAAAAATATAGTCAAATTTTTCGATGGGCATTTCCAATTATTCAACTGAGACCTCACTGAGCGGTATTTGGAAATACGCGGTACTCACATCCGGATAGACCGAAGGTGAAAACGCTGAAGTTACCACATTTACTTCATGGGTTTGCCAGTTAATGGTGGGGTTGTACTGCGTGATCCAAGGTTTGCCAAGAATTGCTTCGTGGCTAGCAGGAAGATCATGCTCCGTGAAGGTGACTTCACTATACACCAGGCCATCCATGGTCAAACCCGATGTGACTTCTCGCAGCGTCACATCGTGACGAACCTGCCCGTCAAATCTCTGGACGGAAGCAACATGTTCTTATTGGGTCCTTGTGCAATGCCAGGTCGCACCAAATTGTGGTTCGCTCCACATTCAATCAAGCAATGAGCGAAGACCCATTGATTTTAACTGTTTTGCGAATCAGCTCGTGCTCTGCCCCAGTTGGCGCATTCACTCTAGCCATGTTCATGTTGGAATGCCGAAAAGTTAATGGTGTCTTGACTTGAGTATCCGTCAAAGCTAATTCATTTGCGTGCACCTGCACTGCATTATTGTACCTGCGTTTTTTTCTCGTATCGTTCAGTTGTCCTGTATGGAAACTTTACACGACAGTCATTGATGCGATGTCCAGGACATTTGCAGCGAAAACACATATTACGTTTTCGACATTCTTCCCGGGAAATACCGCACACGTTCACGTTATCAACCTCCATGGGCACGGCTGTGTCTGCTGCCCTGTCAAAACGCCGAGGTCTAAACGCTCCACGATTAATCCCCCAAAGACCAAGGTTGTATAAAACAACATGAATTCATGTTGTACGTACAACCTGTTTGAATAGGGAATGGCTCTAAAAACGGCCAAAATATATTGAAACCAAGTATAAGCAAAACCTTCATAAAAGCTCGTTGCACAGGTGTAGGTTGAAACGGCAATAAAAGGACCGTTTAAATCAGTGCCACGTGTGGATGGCTGGCGTGCGGAGTCTCACATTTCAGAATTTCCCGCCCGACCGCTCAAGTGCCATGGTCAGCAGGCGCGAGTCGCACTCGCAGCACGCGGCGTTCGTCGAAAGCCTGGGGGTGGTGGAGCCAGCAGATCGGCTCCGGCTGATGGACGACCACACGGCCTACTTGGCTGGGGAGCGGAGCAGCGATGCTGACGTGTCGACTGCTGCTTCTCTCCCTCCAGCCTCTGCAGCTTCCGCTGTGCCCACGCTCGCGACCACAACCACGGCCGCTGCGCCCACTACAACGGCGGCTGCGCCCACGACAACGGCGGCTGCGCCCGCGACCACTGCAGCCACGCCCACGTCGGCAGGACCCGCAGCGCCCCGGCGTCCGCTCCACTACTCGATCGCTGTTACCACCCATGAGGAAGGTAGCCGCGTACAGTCGCGCGAAGATGCAGGCCAATCGTGCGGCGGTACAAAGGAAGAGCAGCTCATCGGACGACGAGTGGGAGCCGGACCAAGACTCGGATGAGGACTCGGATGGGGATCTGGGGCCGACTCCCAAGTCCGCCGCGATGTCCAAGGCCAAGGCGACGACGAAGGCCAAGGCGACGGCGGGGTCCAAGTCGGCGGCCAAGAAATATCACAAGACTACGCCGAAGCAGCAGGCCAAGGCGTACATCGTGGCCAAGCGCACAGCTGCCGCCATGCACTACAAGGCCAAGCGAGAGCTGCTCAAGAGGCTGGCACGCAGGCAAATGAGTCGGCGTGTCGGCGCTTGGACACGGAGAAAAGAGCAAGAAGAGCAAGAAGAGGGCGGCAGAGGCGGCTGTGAAGTCGCCGATCACCAAGAAGCGCCGCACGAGCCCGCACGACGGAATCCAGGACGAATACGATACTTCAATGTAAGTCTGAGGTGTTGTACCCTCCATCATGTTGTGAGTTTGTTGTCTACAATATGATCTGACTCTATTGTGTTTGGGTTGCACTGTTCACAGCGGTGACTCGAGGTATGTACTAGACGTATTGTGAATGTATTCATCAACCTGTTATAGCTGAGTGGTGTTGAATTGCGTCAGTGTTCCTTCGTTTACTCCAGTTGGTGAAGACACCGGATCTGTGGATTCGAGGTATTGTACAACATGTACTGTTGTTGTATTCTACTGCATGTTCTAACTGTTGGATGTTGTTCTGTGTCAGTTCTCCTTCGTTCACACCAGGTCCGGCAAGCGACGGTGCTTTAGACTCGGATTGCGAGGAGAGCGCCGATGAGCTGACCTTCCCCGACGAGGAAGGCGTGGTGGCTTCCGGCGAGCTACCAGGTAACTCGTACGACCGTGCGAATGCCGAGGAGGCGGCTGCTGACACTGAGATGGTGGACGGCATCGCTACACCTCTCGTGGAAGACGCGGACGACTCGGATCACGACTGGCCAATACTTGACCGCTGCGAGATGGCAGATTTTGCACGCGACGAAGATGAACTGGCGAAAATGCGACGGACGGGCTGGGAGATTGGTACGCTGTAGGTTTGATTATTGTATTAATTACCACTCATTCTAACGCACTGTGTAAAATGTACTGCACAGACCCTGTTCACTTTCCTCCAGATCAGTGTTACCCACACCTTTACGACGGGCCATTTGGGCCCTCGGACGAGGTGATGGGTATCGCTGATTCTCCGTTGGAGTTGTTCCTGTTTTTATGCCTAGGTCGCTATGGAGGGAGATCTCCACCCAGTCCAACTTGTACCACGACCAGCATTTGGTCGAGAGAGTGGACCGAATGCACGACAAGCAGAGGGTGGCTGGAGCTCACTCGAAGGACCACTACATGGAGCGGGAGTCACGCAAGGGTGATATCAAGGCTCACCAAGTGGTGATAATGGTCGGCCTATTGGTGGCGAGGATGCTCAACCCACAGCGCCGGCACTTCACAGATCACAGGTCGACTACACGTGTCGGCGCTGTCGCTGCAGGAACCTTTGGACGGTTCCTGAAGCGCAACCGGTCCATGCACGTAGTGTTTAACTTGCACTTCACGGACAACGCCGACGCTCGAGCTGGGACGGATCGAGCGTGAAAAGTGCGCAACGTGGTTCGTGCATTGCAAACTAACTTCCTACGTGGCTACAAGACCCCCAGCTCTCTCACTCGACGAGGCCATGATCCAGCTGCACAACAAGCACAATCCAACGAGGCAG
The DNA here is from genome assembly GCA_011947335.1 of Phytophthora constricta. Lineage (NCBI taxonomy): Eukaryota > Oomycota > Peronosporomycetes > Peronosporales > Peronosporaceae > Phytophthora > Phytophthora constricta. The sequence goes on along the minus strand of JAAVTI010001054.1, from coordinate 17,345 downwards.
TACGTTGCCAACAAGCCCAACAAATGGAGCACCAAGTTGTTCATGACATACTGCGCCCAGTCCTCCTATTGTCTCCGGTACGTACAAACCCAGCTCACTTGGAGCTGGAGGGTTTTATTAGTTAAAACAACATGTTGTATTAACACACAATGTATATTACATCTTGTTTTTATGTTGTACAGCTTGGAAGTGTACTGTGGAAGAGCGCAGCACGATGAGGAAGTCGGCAACATCCCGGAGGCCTATCGGTCTGCCGACCACAACACGGGCCCGACCGCAGTTCTGCGAAACCTGGAGGCGAACCTCCCGCCGCAGGCCGACGATGTTTACCATGTTGTCGTGACTGACAGGTACTACACGTCAGTCCAGCTGGTCTACCGACTTCTGCAACGAACCGTCTACTTGGTCGGGACAATCCAGAACGACCGCCAGGGCTTTGCGGACGCCCTAGTGGAAAAGAACCGAAACCGGCCGGTGAGCATTCCCACGACACCACGCGACTGATGGTGGCAAATAATTGCCCGCAGATGACCGCAGTGGTCTGGTGGGACCGGTGCTCTGTTACGCTGCTATCTACAGGAATGAGTGAAGCTATGGAGACGTGCCGTAAGTTTCATTTATTGTGGGCTGTGTAGACTACTAGAGTGCATTTGTTTGTTGACTTGTAGAGCGTTGGCAGCCCGGTGGCGTACGAGTTGGAGTACCCTGCCCATCGGTGATGCGAGATTATCATCAATGGATGGGTGGGGTGGACGTCCACGACCAGCTGAGGATCCAGAGGTACTCGCTGCAGCAGCATACCAAATGGAAGAACTACTACAAGTCTGTCTTCCTCGGCCTCGTCGACGTCGCAATAGTGAACGCGTACATTGTGTTCCGGGAAGTCCAGAGCCAGCGATCGGCTAAGGGCGATACACACGCTGAGTTCCTGATGCAACTGCAAGCGCAGATGCTGGAGCTGACGGAGCGGGACTTCGAACAGGTATGGTGTCTGGGTGGATAACATGTTCTGACCTTGTATGATACAACATCTTCTGATGCAACATGTTGACTTGTATGTTTTTGCATCAAGCGTTGGTACCGGAAGGATCAGTTGCTCTCGATGCCGCACTTCCAGCAAAGCACGTTCCCCGCGAGTCTCCAGACTTACAGCTGGTCAACGGGTTGAGGAAGCGCCGCCAACGACAGTGCAAGGTGTGCTCAAACCGCAAGTGGCACGTGGGTGAGTGCAGTGCCACCAAGTACAACTGCCCGGGTTGCAGTTCGTCCGACAAAGCACGGTAAGACTGTATTGCTTGAGGCTCTGATCTCTAACTACACTAACGCTTTTGATAACACGTACCTGTGCAACAGGTTTGGCCCTACACCAAGAACAACACGCTCACCTGCCATCAGATTTGGCACCACCAGTGGAAGAACGGGGCAGTGCGACCTCGTCCGCGCTGCGGCCCAGATATCCAGCACCGCGAGGCGGGTGGAAGTGCCGGCACGAGGAAGCGGCGCCGACAGAGCCAAGCGAGCAGCAACGTTGGTCGTCGTGGCGACTCCGAGTGGGAGAGCGATGATGAGTCGGCGGACGAGGACGAGGACAACACGGAAGCGACCCCAAGCAACAAGGACAAGGAGACGGATGGCGGCTCGGGGTCCGGCGTGCAGCATTGCGTCGTGTAGGCGCTGTGTGAGTTGCAAGAGCTAGCAGGACCTTTGCGTTTCAATTGCATCCTCCGCAATGTGCCTGGTCTCTTGATAAAAAGTGCATTTTCAAAATCGTACTTACAGCTGAAATTGTCTGTCTATGGCTCTATCGTTGTAGGATCCTTCGTTATGACGTTGTATGTGGCAGCATGAGCTGAAAGCCGATCAAGATACAGTTTCAGTTTTTCAGAAAAAGTACTCGTACTTATACAGGACTATATAAATACTAGATGTAGCCTAGCTTTAACATGTTGTATCCTACAACATGAATCAAATTTTGTTAGGTACGAATTTCGATGTGGTCTTTGGGGGTTAATATTCACTTGGACATCGGCACGCTCGAACTCCAGATCTACGGAAATTGCTTTTACAACGTATTGCAACGGCGATATGCCACTTCTTCACGAGTACGCGTCACTAAGCCACGAACAAACCAAGTGATGCGGTCGATTTCGGTCATCTCAAGCCCTTGGCAGATGATGTACAAAACTTCGCCACATAGTCTTCCAAATTCTCGCACTGAATTTGTTTTAGCTGCATCAGCTCAGCTCGAAGCCGTTCCTGCAAAACGGATGGAACAAACTCCTCCTGCAGTGCCTAGCCAAAGCGTTCAGCGTATAAAACTCGACTTGGTGAAAGGTATACCACGCCGCTCGCTTGCCTGATATGTAACGGGGCCAAAGCGTGCCGTTACGTAAACTTTCGCGAGGTGTTGAGGAAACACATTCTTGGGCTTGAGACCAAGACTCGTTGGGATTAGAAGCAAAATAAACTCTGAGTGATATTTAAGTTCGGTCGCAAAACCGAACTTAAGCCTAGGTTAGCTGCCAGCCACCAGTTGGGGTGCTGCACGCTAATTGGCTATTATGTACCTAAACGAGCTGTTGTCCAATGACATAGCGCCACGTCACAGCCAATCGGACTGTGGCGTGTACCTATTTTGTAATGGGGTATACCCCGTTGCATTTTAAGTTGGAGGCAACCATCGCCACAAGCCTGTGCTGGTTTCCGGCATCGTTCACATCAATTTTTTGCGCTGAGATACAGCTGCACTTGTTGCAGGAAACCCTGCTACGACTCTCCAATTCGACCGTGGTAGGTTGGCATTGAAATGCCTTCGACTCGTCTTTCCACTGGCCGCATTCTCTCTAGCATGCTCTGCTGATGTTGAAGCATCTGGGTCATATCATGTTTCTGTCGAGCCATGATCTCCGCCATCCTCGCGATGGTCGACATGGCACTGTCTTCTGTCATCATGGTGCTACCCGCACCTAAGGCTTTGCCTTCTTCCATGAGTTCTTCTCAACTCGACTCTTCGGTCCTGCCGAGCATGCTAAGCTGGCTAGTGTGGCCACAACTACCGCTGGCAGAGGTTACTCTTGCCCCCTAAAAAAGGCCGGTAAGCAGCTACCAATTGTCGACTTCTGCGGATCGACGTAGATGCGAAGACGGTGAGCTTGCTCTCGACGAGATGTTGACCGGTGACTGTGTGCTGCTGGTTGAGTAGTAGGCGTTGGACTTGTAAGGGCAAAATACAGAATGGCTATATTTTCGTTAGTTTTTTACAGCACCCTCCTTTTCTCTTTTCTGCTAGTGCTTCGCTCTAGTGAACTACACCATTTTCTCACAGATAGTACTTCTTCACAGTCCGTAACGATTACGGTCGCTGTGATACACGACGGCCGCGCAGAGATGTTTGGGTTCGACTTGCGCTGCGTGTGACTCGGGCTGTCGCCATGGGTTGCATGCTGTGCCGAGTTGTACGTTGCCGTGCATCGGTTGATGATCGGAGCCCTACTCGGCCGACTCCGCCATTTTTGGCATCTTTATGGTGCGCTGATGGATTGCGCTGCTTGCGTCTGCAAGCTTCTTTCATTGCTGTTGATGTGATGGCACCCGTGCCATCCTTCAGCACACGAGCAGTGTGGGTTGCGTGTAGGTTGCGAGTGCCAACGGCAGAAGGTTGACATTTTCTGCGCGATAATTTTGAACAGACTAGGACTATTGTCCACGTAATCTCTCTATTGACACACCGGCATTTTCTGTCCTTGTGTATTTCCCAATTACAACTCGGAATACTCGCTGGATTCTTCGAACCAACTCACCGATCTGTCTGCACTCCTACATTACTGGCACGAGCTAAAATCATCCCAGAGAAAATGCCATAGTTGTCTATAAAATGAGGTTGAGTTTCACATATAAAATTTTTTATACAGTGCTGACAAATTCGCAGATACTCCACGTTGGTGAGCGATATTTGAGATGCTTAGTTGGACGGCATCCTCGCAACAAATAGCTGGCTGTTATGTGATCTGAAGATGAATGGGCCATTCAGAATGGCTGATGCATTTTAGCGCTTTTGACAGCAAATATTTGTGGTACCACTATAACGGTCCATCCCGAGATTTGGACTAATGCCGTGCTTTGCCCGGGGAAGCTCTGGATATTTAGCAACTGGGTCATTTACGGATCAGGGCTGTGGAATATAGATTGTTGATTGATTGCTTTGCTCGATATCAAGACAATCGGAAATGCGAACCTTACAGTATTATTTACGTCATGTCTTGGCGTGTTGCATCGTCCTGTGACGTTACTTTGCGGGTGTGACTTTGCATCTAGTGCTGCCATTCGATTCCGACGACTGCGTTCAGATTTGTCTACTTTCATTGATGGAGTTTGCCTACACGGTACTCGTGTCAGGTCACTTGAATGTTGTTCTAGGGTACAATGAGTCAAGATGAGCAGTCGGTTGCTTGAATGTCGCTTCAGGGCGACTAGGTCAACATTCACAGATTTTGGGACAGTTTTCTAATTTCTAAGTAATTTAACAGTCTATTTGAATAGCATAAACTTTCCGAAAATTACAGTTGTGTCCAGAAATGTGTTTGTATAGGATACTTGACGGTTCTCGGATAACCCTAAAACTCTGGATATAAATATCCAGACAATTCTGCCTGCCATAGCCTCATCAGTAGTTCAGTTGTACAGATGAACCCTCAATTGTCATGGCGTCGGGAACGGCAACATTATTCCAATTTCAGATTTTTCCAATCTTGGGGTGTAACTAACTTCCATCAGATCAATGTACATAACAGTCAACTATTTGTTGCAAGAAGCTCATGAATGCCGACGTCAACTAAACATCGGGGATTTCGTTTATCAACGCCTAAAAGCCTGCAAATTAGGCAGCACTATATGCAATATCCCTGGAAACCTCAACCTAACTATGTGGACTCTATATCATTTTCTCGGGGAAATTTTAGTTCGTGTCGATTTTCTATTCCATATTACCTACGTAATATGGAATAGAAAATCGACACGAACTGAGGGGATTAAGCAATAATTACTTAGCTTTGTATACAACGCGTGGCTACTTGTTCATCGGGAACCGACATTTTTTTCATTTGAGCGGGTATTGTGACGTGTACAACAAAGGTTTGGGAACTGGAACTCCCGGCAAAAGGTCTACTTGTATTGTTGACCAAGAAGCCAATTGCAAAGTGAGCTAGTTTGTCTAACCTGCATTGCTCTCTCCTGTCGTCATGGCAGTCTAGGGAGAGCCGTCGTTGAATACCCAGTTGCTGCTGTACGAGGATCTGCCTTCCTTCCGTACTAGCAGCTGGAGCGTGCTGGTACTGGCAACATGATGCTGCCTAGGCTGTATAACTATACTTCCTCTTACGTGCGCTGCCACCATTTTGCGGGTTGGAGGAGCTGAGATGAAGATGCAGCCGTGCCATCATCACTCTCCCCCACCTCTCCAGCCTCGCGATAGTAATATTATATCCGTCGCTGACTGCCTCGTCACATTTGGTGCATAGCCGGCGCGCCAACTTCAACACGTTGCAGTGTTACAGGTAGCATCTTCAATGATTTGCAACGATTCATCTTCAGCCAATCAGCAGTCACTAATCGAATATCAGCCAATCGTCAAGTGGAAAAATCTTGAAGTCATCGCATGTTGCGAATATGTATCCGGTGAAGCTAACACTTCTCCTGCACTTGCGATGTTGTTATATCCATGCTGTCCATTGGCGTCGATAGCTACGTCATCACACGGCGTTTGTAAATTGAGTTCCCTCTCGAAGTCGGTTATCAGGTTTGAAAGGATGTCCTAATATCTTAGCTGCTGCTTTGTTTTGGGCGTTGCCGTGGCTTCGTATCGATAGCAGAGGTCACGACGCGTAGGAGAGTGTCGTCGTTTGTACTGGTTGCGTACGCTAGCAGTAGTTGTGGCACATCTTCGCTCATCGTCTTTAGTGGTTCCCAGGAGTCCTCTATGGGCTCAAGGCCCAGTCACTTGACCTTGACCTCGTAGGATTTCATATCCTCGTTGTATCTGTGGTCCATGATGCCCTCGACAGCTAGCAGCTTCCCTTGCGACGCAATATGGTCGAGCAGTTCTTCAGACACATTGAGCGAATCGTCTGCATAGAATTTAAGGCGCGATGGGTGCACATCCATGGAGCTGTCATTGACTAGGTGCTCCATCGTAAAATAGTAGTCCGTGCTTGCAACGACACGGTACGGACAGACCCACATGATTCGTAGTTTGTTTGCATGCAACTTTTCATCAACACGTGATCGCAACACGTAGTCTCCAACCGAAAAGCTCACCTCTTGTTCGTTGTGTCGCCGTGTGCGGTACCGCTGACGCTGTCGTTCTCGCTCGGCCTTAACTGACTTGTGCATCGCTTGAATGGATGCTCGCATCGTAGCTAGGTGTTGTTCAGTGCTTGGTTGTGGGTTATTCAGTGTGGCTACACGTCCCTTCCCCCAGGAAAAACACCGAATCCAAGATGTTTGGGCACGGTAGACCCGTGAATAGTTCGATGAGTGCATGGTTGGCGAGCGACAGAACCGGCGAATGGTTTATACTTGACTGCACTAATGGTTGTAGGTAGGGCCAGTCGTGCATGCTCACCCGGAATTCCAAAGCCAAGGCTTTTAAAGCTTGCAAATGCTACGGTTTACACACTCGACAGAGCCATTTTTCCACGGCGAGTACGCTAAAATAAATTCTTGTCGCCCGTTGAGTCGCCGACTCAGGTCGGCGATCGCTTTGTTCTTGAAGTGTGATCCCGAGTCACTCACCCAAACCAGGGGCGCGCCAAACCGGCTATACCAGTCTAGAATAGCGGTAGCTGCAACTGTAGATGTAGGGCTATCGCAAGCAACCAGTTCGACATAGTGCGTAGCTTCATCTTTCAGGATCAATACATAGCGTGACGTGCCAAAAGGCCCACCCAAGGTCAAGAAATCCCAATGCAGTGTCGCGTTGCGCTCGAACGTGTGATGCGTTTCACTAAATGGTCGACGAAAAATCGTTCCTCCCTTCACATGCAGGCATAGCAGGCACTTCGAGGAGAAGCTGCGAACTATCCTATCGCGGGTACCAATGTTGAAAAACCGGCCGACGTGATTCTTCGTCACGTGTATGCTGCGGTGTCCGTTGCGAAATAATCAGTAGGCGTTGAATTAGGTCGTGAGCTTCACTTGGTATCCAAATACTATTCCCCAGCCTCCATAGTCCGTCAGCACCCAGCGTTGCACCCTGGGGGATATCGCGCAGTACTTGCTCACTTCCAAGCTCATCAATAGTACTATGATAATCGTTTGGTTATCTTCCCTGTTACGCTTGAATGAACTTCTGTTGACGACTTGTAGACAACGACGCGACTTTTGTTAACTGCGATGTAGTCTCCAGCATAGAAGCTCTTTACCATTTCCTTCTAACCACTTGTCAAATTCTGTGCGGAGGATCTCTTCAATATGAGGACTACCAGACCAACTTCCTCGTGAAGGGCTCACTTGGTCCTGATTACGCAACTCTTTCAGCACGCGGTCCATCGCAGACTCTGATTTGAATGGGCATGTTCGCTCGTGCCAAACCAGCGCGAGCTTCTCAATTGGTGCTCTGGTCGATGCTGCAGGTTTGTTCTGCCACTACGGCCAGACATTTTTTGCGCAACCGGTTCACGATGTCCTTGACGCGCTACTCGACTTCCTGCAACTACTGGACGACTAGCACACCTGGCTGGCAGCAGATCTGCTGCACTTGGTGTACTGGTTCGACTCGGTTCTTGAGCAGTTTGCTCATTCGTGCACTCAATCAACAGCAACACTCAAGCATCAAGGCTTTAGCCTGTTTCCCGTATCTCGTTTAACGACGGCGAGCTCCGAAACATCATTCACGCTCTGTCCCGACGGGCCGTGCATAATTTTTCCCAGTCAGACCGGTCTGTAGTAGCTGCCGCAACTTCGGATCGGAGCAGCCTCGACAACCTCGTGTTCATCCGTTCAGTTCCGATCTTCTCCAGATGTCCAATGGTGTTCCAGTCTGTCTGCGCTACATGTTGGCTATGGGCTCCCCATCGGGTAATTCGACTCGATGCGTGTACGGTAATCGTGCGCACGCAGCTCATGCTACGCTTGACGTGAGGGTGAAAGGCCACATCATCCAGCCAATGGGGGTTAAGCGAACGCTATTCGCATCTCTGAAGGCACCCGAGAAGCCCACGTCTCAGGCTGCATGGGCTGCGCCAGCAAACAGTAGACCCCCAAGATGTCTCACCCGGCGATCTTCCAGTTGTCAATCTACCAGTGGTGCCACCATCCCTACCATTGGTTGGCGTTTCGCTGACCATGGCTGCACACGTTCACTCGGCGCTGTCGGCTGAGCTTACCCAACACACACAATATCATGTCCATGCCTCATATGGTCGACTGGAGCTCTCGTTCCCATAGAATCTGGGGCCACTTCGTGCTGAGAGCATCGCCGAGCAGAAGGCAACATCTCGGTACGCCACAAGATTGGGTTTGCCATTGTTCGATATTGTTCGGCAGCGACGAGGAGAAGTCAATCCAACTCAAGCCGTTCTTCGTAGCGACGTCAGTACTCTTCGCGTTCCTTGTCCTGCTCCTCTCTGACCATTTTCGCCTTCTCCATGTCATATCGATGACGCGACTCTGCTGCTAAGTGATCTTCACGACGGGCACGGTCCCGTTAATCTTTCTCTCTTATCACCTGCAGCGCGCTCCTCTCTTAAATCTTGCCGGCGTGCTTCATCGGTCGCAGATTTTTGATCCGCCTCTTGTCTGAAAAGATCAGCATATCCAGCATTTCACTGCGGCCAGACTGGTCCTGTTGCTCAACTTGGGTGAAGTCTTTCTCCATGTCGGAAAGCCTGCGGTTAGCCCTGGCTATTTTAGTTTTGTTGTAGTTCCCATCTGTTGTAACGCCGATGATTCGCTAGCAGGCCTCTTGTTAAATTTTTCCAGGTTGTCCCGGATCACCCTCAGGTCTTGACCCCCAACTGTGCAATTGACGCGCTTAGCTCCTTATAACGCTTCTGCTCGAGGGTGGCAGCCTCGACCATGGATGGAAGCCTAGACAGCGACGGTCCCTCTGGAGACGCGACGGTCGGTACTAGATCCTTAGCACGTCTTTTGCCCCGCGTCTTGGGTATTGTCGTGGTGGCAGCCTGGTTAGGAGGCAGGTTCTCTGTTATTCCCTGTCCGATTGCTTCCTCTTCTGCCGTCGATTCTCTGGACTGGTCACCATGTAGTTGCTCCGTATTAGGTTCTTTCGTGACGTTGGTAAGCTGCGCTTCAGATAGCCCTAGATCGACAGCGGCCTGGGCGTCGAACACTGCATGTCAGCTATCTATCGTTCCTGCTAGACGCGGCGGTGTGGCTCCTCGATTCGCATCGTCGCCCGGACCTGAGTGTGTACTCCCATCATCCGCTACCTCGATCGAGGCGTCGTTCATGGTACCACCTGGAGCTTTGCCGCACTCCTGAACAGCATCGTTCGTACTGACCTCCAACCGATCAGCTGTCTCCTCCACGTATTTTGCTCGGAGGGCTTCAGAGACGGTCTTTTACCCGCCTCCCGAATGCGATACTCGCACTTTGAGAGGGTGGTGGTGTAGCGAGGCTACACAGGATAGTGTACCCGGGGTACACTAATACACGCAACCCACTAGTGTGTGGGACACACACTAGCGACCAACATTACGAGCCGTCAATGTAACTATCATTGACGGGCGCTCAGGCGCACAGCTATTGGCTGAAAGGGCCAAATTTCAACCAATCATGTGCATGCATTTCATGCAAATGCGTGAGAGCCAACCATGCTCTCACCCTTGCAATTATATATCATCTTAAAGGGGTTTAGCGTAAAGATAAGGCCAGCCGCCACGCGGCGGGCTGCCATTCAATTCAGTTTCCTATTTTGATCTAAAGTGTTAAGTGTTTGTCTTAGAAATACGCGGGCTCGCGTATTTCTATCTTACATACAAAATTTAAGTGTACGCTTCCTCACTACGCGCATACTGTGTATGCTAAGAAACCGAGCGTAGCTCTCGCCCTGTTTCACAATCAATCACTCCTGTAATTTTGAAATTGAAGCCTTCGATCTTCATGAGGTACTAGCCGTAGTGGTTTGGCGCCGTTTCCTTTGGGCGCGAAAACCCAGAGTTTCACTCCCCAATTCGCCCTACAGCCAGCAAGCCCCCATCGTTGGTACGTCCGCTGTCGAACGGTAGTGTACTAGCATCTGAATGCAACCTACTCCTGGTGCGTGGCTTCTATCGCGTTGTAGTCAGCCTGTGTCCGCGGAGTCCACACGTCGTCAGGTAAAGCAAGTGTCCGATGTGTGGAGTTTGGATTGCTAAGTACAAGTCTGTATGTATGTTATTGATGAGAGCTAGCTACGTCCGACAGGAATCATAAACGCCCACCGCTGGTGGATCTCACTAACCACAACTTCCAAAGCCCACTGAAATGCATCAAGGCCGGGAGCAGCCTTCAGCCAGAGAGATGCACTTGCCGGCAAGTCCGCCCATCTGCACAGAGCTCCTCGTCGTGGTGTGTACCCGCATGGTACGATTCTCGCCCAGGGCTCTTCGTTGGTCGAGGTGCAACAGGAACAACACCCCGCGCGAGTACGTCCTGCGAAGCCATGTTATCGAGGTCGACCCATAAGTCGTCTGCTCCGCACACTCCTGACCATTCCGCTCGTGAACCTCGCGGTTTCTCGTCATCGCCCCGTTCCACGGTCGCCTCGGGATCTCTTAACCTTGATCCCGACTACCTAAGCTATCGCTCCAGCCAAACTACGGCTGACGCGACGTGTGATGACTCGTCATCTCGCGATTGTGGGTCCACTATGGCAAGTGAAGAGTTTCCTCGCTTCCTGCTACACAGGAGGAAGATTTCGACCATGAAGAGCGAGACTCGCTCGGATTGGAAGGGTTCGCGCTGTTATACAGCACGAGCGAGCGTGCTGTACGAGACTCGTGGGTTCCAACATCATGACCGTCATTAGTGAAGGAGGTGCGCGACTACTTTAACCCATGCAAGTGGAGCTTTGCAGCCGTGAAAGCGTCCGTGCTCATGATTGGACCGGTGCTGCGCTCTAACGTGTGTCAATGTAATGAAGAACCGGTTCTGTAGTGAAGAGAACTTCGAGGTAGAAGGAAACTACGGCAATGCGCTTCGAGAAGATTGCAACCTCATGTCGAGGCGCCACTAAAGAACCAATGAGTACGGGGTGTTCTGCAACGGGTGATTCCCCGCTGGGGAAGTCGTGGAGCAATACCTGGGTCACCCTCAGCACTTCGGAGCCTCCTCAGCAGACCGGGCGGTCAATGGTGGCTACAGAATGGAGCTCGATACCAAGTCGTGTGACTGAAAGACTTTCGGAATTGATTCAATTTGTCAAGGCGGGAGAATTAGGGTTGTGAACCATCATGCTAACCCCTACGCACATTTTCGTGACGTATAAGTCGGTACTCGACGTATTGTAGTAGCGGAGACGGTCCGGGATATGTGGCCAGGAGATAAACAGGGGGTTTCGTATGGCGAATCGTTATGGTTCATATGCCGGGGTGGCTGGTTCGGTGCCAACACCGCATCTGCAGGACCAAGTAGTGGGTTGGGAGTGACTGATGAGCGATCGTCATCTAATGTGCAGCGGGAGGGTTTTCACTTACATATATTGTCATCATGTGAGTGAGGTTTTGAATCGTTTAATTCTTCTGGCGGCCCGTCGTGCTTCTAGCAGAAAGAGGGAACCAAAGATGGCGAAGGTGGGAGTACAAGTTTCGTGGTCTTACAGAGGCTTGCTCCTAACGACACCGGAGGTTCATACGTTCTGTTGACAGGGTCGGCGCTCGAGGTACGTTAATTACACGGATGAGGAGTTGAATTTGCTGTGTATCGTTAATGGTGCCACTAAGCCCCTGGGAAGAATTAGCGGAAGAGGGCAGGGATGATTTACAACAGGATCCGTCCTGTAGACTGGCCGTCCATGGACTGGGACTCACTCCAACGGAAATTTAAGGCACTCTACGGCATGAAGAAGCCTAAAGGGAGCGGCGAAGTGCCTAACTATGTTGAAGAGGCAAAGAAAATCCACAAGAGCATGGACGAGTTGTGCTACTCGCGGTACGTCGTATCGTGCCAACGGTGATCGTTGGCGCGGACGACCAAAATACGGCTGGAGCCAGTAGGGGCGGGGCGCCCTACTGGTGTAGTCACACATGCCGATGTCGGACATGTGATGACTACAGCCCCCTGCGGTGGCAAGCACCACAGTGAAAGGAAGGATGGTCGAGCTGGATGATCATACTGGAGGTTGCGGTGCATGGGAGATCCATGCACGCGCTGGTCGATTCAGGTGCGTCGAACAACTTTGTTCGACTGCAAAGCCTGAATGCGATGTGCCGAGGAGAAAGAGACTCCTCGGAGCGGGTTGGTGGTGCGCCTGGCGACAGGCGCAACCGTGAAGACACGAAAGCGAACTGTGTCTGTTCGCTTTGTCTGTGAAGGTCGGACCTTCACCGAAGACCTTATCGTCTTAGACTTAGACGATAAGTTCGACATGATATTGGGCATGCCGTGGCTAAAACGCCATGCCCCAGTGATAGACTGGAAGGCCCAGTCTATAATCGCATTCGCAAGAACCAAGAAACCGTCGCGGGCCGGGCCCGAGGCGACTGTTCAAGAGAAGATCTCTCCTCAAGTCGAACTTGAGGAGCCAAGATTCAAGGAGACCTCGACGGGCCGGGCCCGTCGAGACACAAGATATGGGGCGTTGTCAGACCGGGTCTGACAAGGGTCGCGGTATGAGGAGTCCGAAGAGCTCCTCACAACTGAAAGGAACCGAGAACGGACAGGGGGTCGCTCCTCCCTGTCCCAAGAACGCCCTGCACCGAAGCGTGCAGGTGACGAGCCTCCATCGCCTGCGACGGGCGATGTCGAGTACGAGATAGTGAATGCGCTGACGCAAACACTTCTGGGGTCCAATGTCACGAGTTGACATTGAGTGTCCTCCGAGCACTGCCTCGGAGTTGACAGCGCTGGAAGTGCAGAGCTGGAAAGGCTTTGCACGGGATCTACGCGCCGGGCGCGTAGAACAAGTGTGCATCCTCACCGCCCGTGAGGATGTCGTGATCACAGAGGATTTCGAGGACCTGCGGCAGGTTCTCGTGCGGCACCCTGATGGCGACACGAGCCTCAGTGCCAAATCGAAAAAGGATCGATTTGCAGAGCAGAGCTGGGACTCGCTCAAGTCGAGTCCCTATTACGACGTTCTTCGGGAATACGCCGACGTATTCCCGGACGGTTCCTGCGGAGCTTCCGCAGGATAAAGGAATTCAGCACGAGATTGATCTCGTGCCAGGCACAAGTACTGTGTCACGCGACAGTGGCCACTGCCGCGTGAACAAGTCAAGGCAATCGACGAGTTCTTCGAAGCTCGTCGTCGTGCGGGCAAGTGCGGGAATCCAAATCCCCGCACAGTGCCCCCATGTTCTGTGTCAAGAAGGCACAGGGCGGATGGCGCATCGTTCATGCGTTTAACACGATGAACGATGCGACGATACCGGCGCAGACGCCGATACCGAGGAAGGACGTCATCATCGATTCGATGAGCGAGAGCACCGTGTTCAGTGCTCTTGACCTAAGAGATGGTTTCACCAAATCTTAATGCGTGAGAGTGATATTCCTCTCACGGCGGTAAGCACCCCAAGCGGCATGCTTTGGGAGTGGCTAGTGATGCCACAGGGGCTTAAGAATGCCCCTGTGACGTTTAATAGATGCGTAACGCATCTATTACGGTCGGTGCGGGACTTCGCACCGACGTACTTCGACGACGTGTTCGTCCACAGCCGGGCTGTGGGCGAGAAGACAGACACCGAGATGCACAAGGAGCATCTCCGACAACTGCTTGCGCTGATGCACAAGTTATATGCAAATCTAAAGAAGTGCATATTCGGTGCGTCCGAGATTCCAGTTCTCGGATGCCTTGTCGGCAAGGACGGTGTCCGCCCTGATCCCGAAAAGATCAGGGTGATCAACGAGTGGCCTGCGCCCTCGAATGCAAAGGAACTGCGGCAGTTCCTTGGGTTGGCTACGTACTTGTGCAAGTACATACACGATTACGCTGGGCGTATTCGACCACTGTCGCGCCTCCTCAAGAAGGACGCAGAGTGGAGATGGTCTGCTGAATGTCAGCAGGCCTTCAACTCGGTCAAGCAGGGCCTGACCGAGGCGCCGATCTTGGCCGTCACCGACCAAGATCGTCCGTTCCACGTTGTGTGTGACGCATCCGACTTTGCAATCGGATGCGCTCTGATGCAGTACGATCACGAAGGACGTTATCGTGTGATCTGCTATCAGTCTCGTCAGCTTAAGCAAGCTGAGCGCAACTACCCAGTACATGACAAGGAGCTCCTTGCCATGAAGTATGCGTTAGCCAAGTTCCGTGCCTATCTCCTTGAGATAGACCCTTCGTGATCTACACCGATCACGCTTCTTTACGGACGGCCGTAAAGTCACCACATCTCTCAAAGAATGGCACGGTGGCTGTCATTCTTCGCTGAATACAACTTCCAGGTTGAGTACAAACCTGGAAGGTTGAATGTGGTAGCCGACACACTGTCGCGTCGGCCGGATTACAACTACAAGGTAGTTGACGTCAATGCCATTGGCATTGAACGCAGCAGTGTGCCCACATCGTCGCTGCTCGACGATGTGCGCAAGGCGTACTCGCTTGACGCGGACGCCAAGCGATTGCTGACCTATGTGGAGGCACCTTCCGACAGCGCGCATCGCGCGCTGCCTCCACATCTGAGATCCCGTGTGCACAGGTATAGTGCACACGACGGCTTGCTGCTATACAGTGCAGCTGACGACGATGTCGCTCGCATCGTCGTCCCTGATGATTATGATCTGCGCCTGCGGATCATATTCGAGTATCACGATGCCCCATCGGCTGGGCATCCGGTCGAGAGAAGACGTACCTTCTTCTCTCGCGACTTCTACTGGCCTCGCCAGTACAAGTGGATCCGCAAGTACGTCCGTGCTTGCGAGGCGTGCCAACGAGTGAAGCCGACGCCGGCTTCACAAGCACCGCTACAGTCTCTGCCGATACCGGCAGAGTGTTGGGAGTCCATCAGTATGGACTTCATATTCGGGTTACCGCCCGACGCCAAGCGTCGGACTGGAGTGGTCGTCTTTGTCGACCGCTTCAGCAAGATGGTTCATCTTGCTGCGGTGCCTGCCAAGTCACGTCCAAACAGACGGCACGTCTGTTTGTGGAGCTCATCTTCCGCTCTCACGGTATGCCCCGTGAGATAGTGTCCGACCGTGATCCAAGGTTCACGGCCGCGTTCTGGAAGGAGGTCTTCGGCCTCCTTGGTACTCGGCTGTCGATGTCGACAGCCGACCACCCGCAGACGGATGGTCAGACCGAGCGCGTGAATCGCGTGCTCGGTGATATCCTTAAGAGCTACGCCCACTCGTTAACCGAGTGGAGCGACTGTTTGCCGATGGCAGAGTTTGCCATCAACAACTCGGTGCATGCCTCTACAGGGCATACACCGTTCTACGTGAATGCCATGCGGCATCCACGAGTACCTGCCATGCTTTATGGGGTGACAGCTCCCTTGAGTGGGGGAGGATCTGTGAGCGAGCCACGCCCACAGGAAAATTTGAACGCCGTGACACGTAGTGCCACGCGCCAGAAGAGAGTACGCTTTGCGTCTGCACCGGGTGCAGGCGTTCGAGAACACTTCGTGCCGGGCACGGAAGTTACAAGCAACGACGAAGTACCTTTCGCTCCGGGAGCGAAAGAAGACGACCAAGTACCCTTCGCTCTGGGAGCGAAGGAAGAAGACAAGCACCTTTCGCTCCGGGAGCGAAAGGACAAGCGACGACCCGTCCCACGCCTGCTCCGGGAGCAGACGTGACGCAAGATGACGTGTTCGACTCGGAGTCGAACACCGGAAACCAAATGATACAGTGACGACGCAGGGCGACGTCACTGCTGCGACAAGTACGTGTCCACACCCCATGTGGACACTCAAGATGACGAGCGCATCGTGCAGGGCACGATAGCGGACAAGGACGCATTGGTCGACACGACCAATGTCGATGCGAAAGACTTCGTGCAGAATCGACAAGCCGTCATGCGGTTTGTTCGTGATGCTATTGCATCTTCTGTCGACCGACAGAAGATGAACGCTGACAAGAAGTCACGCAACAACATTAGTGAGTTCAAAACGAATTCATTAGTTTTACTGTCTACGCAAAACTTGGCTAGACATGCAGTCTCGGACTTTGGAGCAAGCCTTGCTCCACGCTTCATCGGCCCCTTTCGTGTCTTGCATCGCCAAGGCACAGCCTACACGCTGGACATACCAACCAGCATGAGACTGCACCCGACGTTCTATGTCGGGCGACTGAAGGCGTATCATGAGCATGATACGCCCGCGCGCTCATCCAACATGGGCACGAAGAAGCGTGATGGTCGAGCTACGACTCGTCATCTTCGTCGCGCTCGCGCGCAGAGCGAGCGACGCATGCGAACGCTCTCAACGAGCTTCGCAAACTTCCTCTCGACGTCCTCGACTCGAGACAGCGCGTCACCCGCTGTCTCGCGAGAAGCGGACACTCGCGACGAGAGGTTCGAGATCAGCTGACTTTGCTCAGCGATCGTCTTCCAAGCCTCACGGCGGAAGCAGCATAGTCAGCCGCCAGTTGCTGGAAGGTCTGATCAGCCTCAAGCGGCTGATCAAAGCGACGAGGTTTTTCCTCCGCCGGCACCTTTGCTGCCGACGGCTCAATTCGCTGGATTGTCGAGCGAATTGTAGCTCACCAGGAGCCACGCACTGACCAAGGTCAGCGTCGTTTTCGATGTCGTTGGAGAGGATACCCTACTCGTGGGAACCGCGGAATATCCTCGTGAGGATATTCCGGAAATGGTGATGGCGTACGAAGACCGCCACCACCTCCGCCCGAGCCGAGACTAGGTCTCGGCTGGACAGTGTACCACCCCACGCCCCCGGGGACGGGTAGACGCGTAACGGGATCAGGCGGGTGCTCTCTTCCCGGCATCCGGGAAGACAGTAAAGCGCCAGTCTCGGACTTCACTGGGTACTCGTATCGTCGAGTACCCATCGACTTCGTTCACGCAGTCTGTCCGCGTTGGGTGGACAGACTGGACACCGTTCTCCACGGGAACGGCACAAGGTATACCAGCGCTTGCACTGAGTTCGTGCAAGCGGGTAGCCTTGCCAGCGCTATTATGTTTATAATAGCGCTCACGCATGCTTTCGAGACGCTTTCGGAAAGCAGCAGCA
>JAAVTI010001052.1:0-57176 GCA_011947335.1 Phytophthora constricta | reverse complement strand
CGCCTGGACATACCAACCAGCACATGAGACTGCACCCGACGTTCTATGTCGGGCGACTGAAGGCGTATCATGAGCATGATACGCCCGCGCGCTCATCCAACATGGGCACGAAGAAGCGCGCGATGGTCGAGCTACGACTCGTCATCTTCGTCGCGCTCCGCGCAGAGCGCGAGCGACGCTATGAACGCTCTCAACGAGCTTCGCAAACTTCCTCTCGACGTCCTCGACTCGAGACAGCGCGTCACCCGCTGTCTTGCGAGAAGCGGACACTCGTGATGAGAGGTTCGAGATCAGCTGATTCTGCTCAACGATCGTCTTCCAAGCCTCACGGCGGAAGGCAGCATAGTCAGCCGCCAGTTGCTGGAAGGTCTGATCAGCCTCAAGCGGCTGATCAAAGCGACGAGGTTTTCCCCTCCGCCGGCACCTTTGCAGGCTGCCGACGGCTCAATTCGCTGGATTGTCGAGCGAATTGTAGCTCACCAGGAACACGCACTGACCAAGGTCAGCGTCGTTTTCGATGTCGTTGGAGAGTATACCCTACTCGTGGAAACCGCGGAATATCCTCGTGAGGGATATTCCGGAAATGGTGATGGCGCACGAAGACCGCCACCACCTCCGCCCGAGCCGAGACTAGGTCTCGGCTGACAGTGTACCACCCCACGCCCCGGGGACGGGTAGACGCGTAACGGGATCAGGCGGGGGTGCTCTCTTCCCGGCATCCGGGAAGACAGTAAAGCGCCAGTCTCGACTTCACTGGGTACTCGTATCGTCGAGTACCCATCGACTTCAGCTCACGCAGTCTGTCCGCGTTGGGTGGACAGACTGACACCGTTCTCCACGGGAACGGCACAAGGTATACCAGCGCTTGCACTGAGTTCGTGCAAGCGGGTAGCCTTGCCAGCGCTATTATGTTTATAATAGCGCTCACGCATGCTTTCGAGACGCTTTCGGAAAGCAGCAGCATCACTGTTCCAGTTCATAACGAACTGGTTCCAGCCCTGAGTCAGTGAGTCTGTCTCAGAGACCTTGCTCTTAGCGCTATGGCGCACGCCCTTGAAATAGCAAAGAGCAAGGTACAGCAAGGTACAGCGACGCATAGTAGTTGCGTCGCTCATCGGAGCCGGCCGCGAAGCCGAGCGCCTGTAAGATATCATCATCTTTGATGGTATCGACTTGGAAGAGATCACAAGGTGTGCCCTGGCCGCTTCGTCGGACCATCGGAGGCGATGAATGCGCTCCGATGAAACTTCCACGGCTCAGCTCCCTGAGACTGAGCCGCGCTGCGCCCAACAGGCAAGGATGCCTGGGCGAAGGAGAAACACCCGCGGATGGAGTTTCCGCGGGTCCACTGCTCTCAGACCGTGCACGCTTAGCGCGCACGACCTCGCCATCTTCTGGCGAGTTCTCACGTTGACGACGAGAACCCATCACCAGCTCAGAAAATCGGCTCTGTACGCAGAAATGTACTAGGAGAAGCGCGCTGAGCAGCCCCTCTCCGCACTACGTACAGTGTAACCCCGTTACCGCCACTGGCGCAAAAACTAACTTATTTAAAACGTTGACGACGAGAGCCCGGCGACGGACTCGCGAAGACGCTTGCTCACAGCAGGCTTGTCCCTCACGGGCGAAGAGTACTCTCTTCGTCCGCCAAAGAATCACCGTCGTAATCGACGATGAAGGCCAGGGTCTTTCTCATCACCATCACGTCCAGGGGACGTGGTGCGCGCAGCCTTCGCAGGCTGTGCGACAGTCGATTCACCCGCCCCGAAGGGACGGGTTGCCTTGGCGACGATAGCGCCGACTTGCTTAGCGCTCTCGCACTCACGAGAGCGCTCTCTCTCCAATTGTAGTGCGTGATATTCACGCACTGACAGTGTCTTGCCACCCGATGGGGAATCCCCACCACTAGAGTGTGTAGCTTGTACCTGCTACACACTCGCGTGCGTAGTGGCCGGTATTTCCACACTGGAAACACCGCTGCGTTATTCTACGCGGATCCGTCTGCTGCCTGCCAGCAGACGCACTTGATAGGTCCATGGGTTCTGGACCGCCCATGGGCCTCGGTCGCGGACGCGGCGCCCCTGGCGTGTCCGCGTGAAGTTTAGCTTGATTCAAGCTAAACTCTTCCTGCGATGCAAGTCGGATGGCTTGCTCGAGAGTACTCGGGTACTCTCGGAAGAGATAGGTCTTCACAGGCCCATCTCTAAGTCCCTTCATGAAGGTGACAACTTGTGTCGCCTCATCAATGGGGTGGTTCACGATACCTGACACCAAGTATCGAGCCTGATGCGCGTACGCAAGTACGTCGCGTTTGCCTTGCTTCAGGTCGAGGAACTACGCCCTAGACCTGAACTCCGACTCGGGAGGCTCAAACGCGAGTTTGAGCTCTTCCTTGAACTCTTCATACGTGCTCCAGCACGTACCGTTCGTAAGGCGTCTGCCATACGCCCAGTGTCTAGCACGTCCTGCTAGACACGACATCGCGTAAGCGACTTGTAGCGACGGATCCCGGACCCCGTCGGGCAGCGATCGCTGTCTCGAGCTCTACGAGCCAGCGTAATAGTGGCTCGTTCGAGCCACCAGAGAACGGAGTCACTGACACCTTCAGTGACTCAAAACGTGGAACAGCAGAAGTCTCTTTCTGCTGTTGCTCCTTCTCCATGTAGTCGACCACGACTACATGGTGTTCACTTGGCGGCAATGAGCGAAGCATTGCTGCCACAGTGGACTCACCTACGACTCGCGAGAGTCGTAGCAACGCCTCCAACTGCTGATCACTCAGGTGGGGCAATCCTCTCTCGTAATACGAGAGTGGATGTTCGGAGCACCGCCTGACGAAGGGTTTTCGTCTCCATAGCCAAATTCCATTTGGCTATTCTCTGTAGGTGTTGAACGGACTACAAAGTGCTACCAGGTGAAACAGGGCGAGAGTTACGATCTGTTTCTTAGCATACACAGTATGCGCGTAGTGAGGAAGCGTACACTTAAATTTTGTATGTAAGATAGAAATACGCGAGCCCGCGTATTTCTAAGACAAACACTTAACACTTTAGATCAAAATAGGAAACTGAATTGAATGGCAGCCCGCCGCGTGGCGGGCTGGCCTTATCTTTACGCTAAACCTCTTTAAGATGATATCTAATTGCAAGGGTGAGAGCATGGTTGGCTCTCACGCATTTGCATGAAATGCATGCACTGATTGGTTGAAATGTGGCCCTTTCAACCAATAGCTGTGCGCCTGAGCGCCCGTCAATGATAGTTACATTGACGGCTCGTTATGTTGGTCGCTAGTGTGTGTCCCACACACACTAGTGAGTTTGCGTGTATTAGTGTACCCCGGGTACACTATCCTGTGTAGCCCCGCTACAGATTGAGTGTTGATCGCTCTCAAATAAGGGGGTGAGTATACAAACTCTATTCTCGACTTTAATTCAGGTGCAACTTGAGGGGCCACGATTAAACCCCTTAACCCACCCGCAACCGCCCGCTGTTATCCCTTAATTAGAAATAAGATTTGACTTGAAGTTGGTATACCTTCAAATTAGGCACTACTCCGTTCCGTTATCATAGTAAGGTACTACTCTTCCTGCTGTTTCAGAATGATAGTACGGAAAGTTCATTTGGTTTTGTAAGGAAACTGCCTATCTGTCAGCCATCACGTGCACAAACGATTGAGCACCGAATCGTTGTCGGAAGTCGTCCCTCCCGCTCCAACTTCTTCTTCGCCATGTGAGCAACTCGGTAGTTGTTGCAGCTGTTATCCTCAGTGCACATATTCATAGAGCAGTGCAGTGAGAGGAACGCAGCATCAACTGTAGATGGTGGAAGCTTCCAGAAAGGAGCCTCGGTTGCCGCAATGAGCTCGCGTTTAACAACATCGTTGTGCTGAAGGCGCCAACACGGCGAGGATGGGCGACATCTCGCTCAGTTGAGCACTCTCGGGTTCCTAGGACCACTAGTTTTTCCTCTTTGGTGCGAAAATTTGGTTCCTGCAGACAATCGATACACAGAAATAAAGAGCTTAATGAGACGCGTCGTTTTCTGCCAATAGCGTGTTGTTCTGCTTAATTTCCACGAATCCCGCTGAGGAACTCTACTTACCCACCTATCATTACGGAACGGAGTGGTATAAGATAGCATTGGCTGAGAACCAAAAAATTTCACGAGAATCTGCGTAACATATCGAGGTTTTTCTTTTCCCTTTAATCTAGGGATATCGCGGGTGGGTTCATGCGCATTGAACGGCGAGTTTGGTAACATCGATTTTCGATGTCATCAAACTATTAATAGACCTCTTAATCACCCGTTTTTATGCGCCTTTTTATACGGTTTTAATGCTAGGTTAGGGTGTCATTAAACCGTGTGTGACAGGTTTTGGAAGGCACCCATTGGGCTTGGGCGATTCAACCAATCGCCCCGAACCAGTTTTGAGAAGAACTCACAATACAAGCATTGCAATACAGTTGGGCCCGTGGATCCACGGCGTGGACAAACCGACAATCGACCGGTGGACCTGTACTCACTTTGGCAGGGATTGACAGTAACACACTTTTTGCAAGTTACTGGCAGTAGTTTGTCGAGTCAAGATTCCTCGGAACTACAGTAAAGGGTATCGGATCTCTGGCCAACTGCGCTACTACAGTTGTAGTATTTTTTTACAGCACTACAGCACTAACAACAGTACAATACCAAAGTCGCACCACTACTCTCCACGTTCGTCCTCCATGCGCCGAATCTCGAGCCTGTTGTGCTTGAGCAACACTTACATTTCAGCACACTCATTGTCGGTTCTCGTTCGCATAGGGCTCATCGCGATTCCGCCCGTGCAGAACACGCGCTCATGAAACGCGTCTGATGGGCCTCGTCCAAGCCAGACTCGCGCCAGCACCGCAATGGATGGAAACGTGCTGCTACCCGTCTCACGGAACCATTGGCAGATATCCACGTGTTGGAGCACACCCTGGAGTCGATCAGAAACCACACCATCGCGCTGCATCAGAAGAAGCCGCGTGAAGGCGTCTTCATTCGTTGCCCCATCGCAGGATTGCTGGAAAGCCACCGAAATCCAACGCACATTGTGCTTCAGCCATTGCTGCAGTACCTCGTCAGCTTGCTCATGGAGGCTAGCCTGGGGAGCTCTGTCAGAACTGGTGCACCGCATATGAAGAGCGGAGCAAGTCACAGAATGACAAGCAAGTGGCATTACCTAGCACGGATGTAGTGCACCACCGAAGTGACCCAAAGGGAGACACGATCTGTACACGCTCCCCTGTTGTGCGTCACCCCTCCTTTGTATTGAGCAACCTGCCGTCGCGAGTGCGACGACAAGAACGCACGCATCACATGCAATCAAACATGTAGAGTTCCGGAAGCGCATTTCACCGTTGAAAGCTGAGAACGCTTGAACTTGTAGAATCATATTGACGGCCTCCCACCGCCGTATTGAACAACTGTCAGCTGCCAGTGCGACGACAACAGCATTAAATCAAGCGTTTGTTCTGCTGCCATCCTGCAGTACCCGCTTTCTGCTGCCGAAAGCTGACAACGCGCAGTCGACAGCGAAGACAAGCAGCGTCGGAATCAGAAGTAATGGTGAAATACTGTTCGGTGGACTTGCGTGCCAACGGTTACTGTAGTCGTAGTAAGACGCCATTCGCGAAAAATACTATGTTGTAATGTTTACTACAGTACAATTATTGTGAATTCCGGCCAAATTTGCCGATTTGGGGCGATTGTGGGCTCAAGTCAAAACCGATCCAATACAAATCCAAGTCATTTTGCGGATCACACTAATTGGGTACCACAGTAACCTCTCGTCTAAGTGCGACTCGCTGCTACATAAACAGCTCACGGCAAACTTGATCAGAAACTCCCTAATGTTACCCACGTTATTTTAGAACTTGTAATTTCGATGCCCGTTGTTAATAACCTCAAGGTTTTATTAAAATATTAATCATTTTTTATTAAGATCTCCAGCACATATTTACCTCTGATCTCCATGTACGCTGGTCGCGTTGTCTCCAGGAACAGCCAGATGGCAAATTAGCAATAAATGCAAAAGAAGCCCCTTTTAAGAAAATAATTTGAGTAGGTGGCCCACTTCCAAACTTTCGCCATGACGAGGAACAATTCGCGCAGGCAAGGGCTTCCGCCTCCCACAGACCACTTAAGACCGCAATCGTCGTACATGGTTGAACGCTTGGTAAACCAACCCTCACACAACGGATCGGACAGCGCGTTATCAAAAGATAGTTCTGTCAGCGTATACTTCTGCTTGTCTCCGTCGTTTCTGCAGCCAGCAACCAGAGCCATCGCCTGTCCAACAAGCGCTGAGATGAGCACTACGGCGTCTTCCTTTTTCGTCATGGTAGATATATGTTTTACTTGCTACCTGCAGACCGTCTCCAGGTGCGTCTCCACCTACTTTACCTGCAGAAGTTGTGCGGGATATCTCCGGTTGTCACGTTGTCGAGAGCGAACAACTAGCCAATCAGACGGCGAGTTCGCGTCTTCAGGTAGAGCCGATCTCCAGCCAATCTCCAACTGGAGATGACGCGACCACCCCTAAGTAACTGGTTGCAGTGGGCTGGACGTGTTAAATTATACTAGTACAGTACCCCGTCGAATCACCACGACATGTCTATTCGGGCCTTACAACTAGAGCTGTTTCGTGCAACGCACGAAAGTACTTTCATGCAGCATTAAATGTTTCGTGCAGCAGAAAGTTTGCACGAAAGTGCAAATAATTGAATTTGATGATAGCCCCAACCAAAAGCTACCAAGACTATTTTCGCTGATTTCATCTCCATTCTGCCGCCCAACAATATCACCATCCCGCACTTCTTCTTCTTCATCCCGGTCCACAGCGCTCAAATCCCTTTCCTTTTCTTCGGATGCTAGTCTAGCGTTGGCCTCCTTCTGCTGCTGTCTAATTAGCTTTTGGGGATTGGATGCTCTATCGAAGCCGCCTGCTTCTGAAAATTACAGCGCATAGCTATACTCCGAGTTTCGTGCAACGCCCAAACCTCTGCACGAAACAGCTCAAGTTACAACACCATGTACATGTACAAAATTTGTACTGTCTATTTAATTGACTACGAAGTACCTTCATAATCGGGTCCAGTCAACAACGGGTCCAGCGCGACAATAGCGAATATGAGGATGACACACCTTCTGTTTTTTCCAACCCGGGACGGAACTCTGTAAAAAGAAACAATGAAGTTTTCCATTTGACTTGACTTTATTATTATAATACCGTGGCTGAAAGACGGAGTCGCACTGGACCAGATTACGGTACACATTGCTTCCATCTTCAGCGATACTAAGTACCAACACTTTGTCCACATACAAGTGCATACTCGCGCTGTACTTTCGATCAAAGTGGTTTCGATCGAATGCACGGATTTTCGCCGTCACATGTCCCTACTGCGGTCGAAGCTTTGTGCGAGAACCAACCTTCACTCATCTAAATGATTACAACTTATTTTTCGACAGCACTATCATTTGGCAGATGTTCCATTGCTCAAAGCAATTCAAGTCGTTTAGGCCGAGTTTTTGAGCCATGCTTGTGTTTGCAGTGCTTTGATTCGGTAAGCACAAAAACAGCTGAAGATCTGCATCCCATCTCAAGATTTTTCCGCGTTGCTGTACGGTGTATTCTCGAGTCATGCTTGTGTTTGCAGTGCTTTGATTCGGTAAGCACAAAAACAGCTGAAGATCTGCATCCCATCTCAAGATTTTTCCGCGTTGCTGTACGGTGTATTCTCGAGTCATGCTTGTGTTTGCAGTGCTTTGATTCGGTAAGCACAAAAACAGCTGAAGATCTGCATCCCATCTCAAGATTTTTCCGCGTTGCTGTACGGTGTATTCTCCTTGCAACTTGCAAGGCTTCAAACAAGCAACCTCATTTCCCAACTCGCTCCCTAGTTCTCAACCAGCCCAAGAAGTTTTCGATCTCTATATTCGTTCACGAGCAACAATGCGTCTGCTGTGTTGTATTTTCCTGCTGATTGCGATCATCTTTGCGACCAGCACCGATGCCGCGGCAGTCAAGGACTCCGAGTTGACATCCGCGAGCCTCGAGATTTCGAGTCGCCTGGTTGCTGATTACGACACCGACAGGCGCGCCCTGAGAACTGCCAAGACCGACGATGAACTCTCCGCTGAGGACGAAGAGCGCGCTGCTGTTAAACTGCCCTCGCAATTCACGAAGATCATGACCGGCTTGTCTGGTGCAGCTAATCGATTCAGTAAGCTCTCCAAAACTCTTACACAAAAGCGTTCGAGAGTTTGAAGAAGCTGAAGATCAATCCCTCAGATCTGCAGAAACAGTTTAAATTCAAGGTGAACAGCGCCGGCGCCAACTTTGTTAGGCGGTACGCTGCTTACATTTAGAGGGCGAAGTAAGAGTCCACCAGAAACAGCCAGCAAGACGTCGCTTTGTTCCATTTACCATTTGTTTTGACGTGGTCTGAAGGTTAAGCCTTCGCGTTTTTTTTTACCTCAATATATTTTACGTTGGCGCCCCTGTTCTAGGGTAACACCCAGGGATTGGCAGCAACACGATTTTGGGCCCTTTCACTACAGTATAATTCTTCTGGGAATAATGAATATGATAGTTACTATAGTAGTTTACGACTGAATGACGAGTACACTACACTGGGCTGCTACCGCGGGTACCCACCCAGTTGGAAACCGCAGTGCGCGGCGCCGGGCGCAGTCAGCCATCATAACCGCCCATTTCATTTCATTTCAGTATGATACTAATACTATTTTTACTAGTGTATTACTAGTTTACTAGCTTACTACTACTGTACTAGTATGACCTCCCCTCAGCGCGCTTGTCGTTTTGAGGAATTTCCATAAATCATCCTCATTCACTGAGATTTGTTTTTTAGATGGTCTTTACCGGTCAAATTAGTTGATGAGTAGTAATATTACTTTTTATAAGAATAGTAGTAAAACTAGTATTAGGCTATATTGCTACTCATACATTCGTTGACCTTGTCGACCTGCTTGCTGGATTGCACCTTCAGTCGGCTGGTCTCCTTCTTCCATGCGGCCTGTGCGGTGACAGCCTAGGGCCGCACCCTCTTTCTGCTGGAGATGGGTGCAAGTGCTGTAGGTTAAATGACACCTCCAGCAGGTCTTGGGTTGGGGCGCCCCGGTGTGCGCTTGAGATGCGACGCAGCCATTGCGTACATGTAGATAGAAGAGAAAATTAAGTCCAAGCAGTTCGGTATATTGTTCTTGAAGCGTTTGCTTAAGCTTGTTGCTCCTAGAAAATCGGCGTAGCAATGATACGTTACAATCACTGATCTCAGTGATTGTAGCTGTGCTTACTATTTTCTCAAATCTCAGTGAATGAGGATGACTTATGGAAATTCCTCTTGTCGTTTTCGTCCGATTTATGCTCGCATGGATGATGCGGGGTCTGGCAATCACAAGGTCGGGTGGTTGCATCTCTTCTGCAGGAGTCCAATTTCCATTATCACCCTGGTGCTTGTATACGGTGAACTACAGAAGCTATAAGCAAATCGTTAGACCATCAATGCTATGCAAACAAGACCCCCTTACTATTAGGCACATGGTGCATGTTAAACCCTCATACCCGCCGTTAGCATGCACCGTATTGCCGCGTTTGCTGCACGGCTCTGTTTAGAGACATTGAGTCGGTAAATGGCGCAACACATCGTGATCTTCGACATGACTCTTCCTCTCCGGTGAAAATAGAGGAATGAGGATCAACAGCGTTCATCTTATACTCTGGAGGCGCCTAACACGCGCGCAGCCAGTGGAATTTGGAATGCGTAGATTGCAAGATGCGCGTTGTCGAAAACTAGTACTAGCTGTACAAAACTAGTACTTAGTTATACAAAGTACGAAATAGCCGTCGAAGATCGATGAAAATAATATTATTGTACTATAGCACAAGTTTAATGCTCTAGTACTAGTTCCTTATTCCCTGCTAACAGATGAGCCCCTCAATTGTCATAGCGTCGGGAACGGCAAAATTATTCCAATTTCAGGAATTCCCATCTCAGGGGTGTTCCATTTTGGTAGTACTATACTTATTTACTGTCAAAAGCACTAACTTCCATTTGCCATTTATTCTGCAAAGCGCATACCAGCCCCAAAAAGTGTTGCAAGGAGCTCATCAGTGCCGTCACCAACTAGAACATCTTGAATATCGCTCAGCAACGATTAAAATCTGTAAATTTGTCAGCATTATTATAAATGCAACATCCATGGAAAACTCAATCTAACGATCGGAACATCTATGACATGTTCTCTAAAATGGATAGGACATGTTTTTGTTTGTTCCAATACTGTAGGAGTGACGGACAGATCGGTGAGCTGGTTTCGTGAAATTCAGCGAGTATTCCGAGAGGAATTGTGATACACAAGGATGAAAATGCCGGTGTCAATGCACAGATTGACCTGGACAAAGGTGACTTTCCTTAGTTAAGAACCCTTTTGTAGGAATATTTATCGAATTTTTATTCCATATTACGTCAGAGGGGATTTCGTAATAATTACTTAGCTTGGTATACCATGCGTGTCAGTTGGAACCGACATTTTATTCCACTTGAGCGGGTATTCCAAGTCTGGGAATTACTAATGAGGGGTTCGTCAGTATCAGAATCTTGGGCGGAATTGAGTTTGCCCCCTTCCCTGATTTGAAGGGTTGCTCCGTCTGAACGGAGTGTTCAATCGCTCACTGATTGAAGTGCAAGTTCGGTACTCAGCACATAAAATGTTTTTCTGGACCAGGGGC
Source organism: Phytophthora constricta (assembly GCA_011947335.1). Taxonomy (NCBI): domain Eukaryota; phylum Oomycota; class Peronosporomycetes; order Peronosporales; family Peronosporaceae; genus Phytophthora; species Phytophthora constricta. The sequence continues at coordinate 46,399 of JAAVTI010001052.1, read as the reverse complement.
TAATTTAATAGGAGCGTCATTATTGTAGCAGTTAGTTTGATAAACATTGCTATCCCACCCTGAACAAAGCGGCAACAGCCTTCCTAGCACGAATGAGCTATCTATTATTACGCAAGCACTTATCTCGGTCTTGATCACTCCTTGTTTCCAGTGACTTAGCAGAGACGTAGTAGTTTTAGATACGTCGATTACTTCTGCTTACCGCTAGCCCTGCCTGCTAATTCTTCTGCTCTTGCTACCTCGAAGGCGTATTCGACACTGACAAGATCAACGAGATCTTGTTTTCCTACACATGCATTCTGCTGACACCGCAGCAGTCCGTTAGCTGCGTTGATCTTGTCAGAGCAACTTGCACTTCGTCCCAGATTGCACCACAAGCTGTTCGTGTCGAGCAGCAATCTGACACGCCGCCCTCCGAAGACACTTGCCAGTGCTTCGGAACAATCACTTCGTTTAGTCACGGGATCGACGGATCTGTTTCGCTTCATGATATTCCTTCGCTTCTTCTCACGATCAGTCTGTTCCGACGACGTCTGAATACCCACGAGTTGTTTCAACTTGGACAATCTCGGGAAGCCTAATGGCTTTGTGAGGAGATCAGCGGGGTTCTCCGCACCTTGAACATTCCACACCTTTACCATTTCTTGCGCCACTTGTTCACGAACGTAGTGGAAAGGTAGCTCGATATGCCGCGTCTTTCTGCTGTAGGTTGGGTTTGATGCAAGCACGATTGCTGCTTGGTTGTCGATACCTATAGAGAATTGTACTGTCAGGTCTGGTACAGCTTCAAACAACACGTTCATCAAAGCCCTTCCTTCCATGCAGGCTTCACAAGAAGCGATATATTCTGCTTCAGCTGTGCTTAACGCCACCACACTCTGGCGCCGGGCAGCCCATGCCACAGGTCCACCAGCAATTAGCATTGCGTAGCCCGTCACACTTTTTCTCGTTTCAGGACAGTTCCCCCAATCCGAATCACAGAAACCATCGATCGAGATGGTCTGTGTCTCCGATGCGTTGTCTGCTGTTTGTTTCTTGAAAAAATCCCTGCTCTTGAGTCGTCACTAAGTAACGCAGCACGCGTTTTAGTGCGCCACCATGGTGTATAGTGGGTTTCGCCACGAATCTGCTCAGATAGCCAACAGGATAAGCCAAATCTGGTCTCGTGCTCGTGGCAATATACATTAGTGAGCCGATCACAGCTCGATAATCAATTCCCGGTTCCGTGTTATCATCATCCGTTGCAGATCTCAGCTTCATCGTAGGATCCATCGGCGATCGACAGCCATGGGCCTCTGCAAATCCGAATTTTTCCAGTACTTCCCTGATGTACTTGCCTTGGTGAAGGAATATTCCACCATCTTTACGTACAATCTGGATTCCGAGATAACTGTGCAACAAACCCATGTCCTTGATGCCGTACTTGGCATTCATCGCCGCGAAGAAGTCTATCTTCCAGACATCATTCTTGGTCGCGCAAATTATATCATCCACGTACACTAGTAGTAACGCAAACTCGCCGCCCTGACTATACGTGTACAGGCATGGCTCTGTAGTACAACGTTGCCAGCCCCGACTTGTGAGCCATTTGTGTAGTTCTTGATACCACTCGTGGCCGCTTTGATGCAAACCGTACATTGCATTGTTGACCTTGTACACCCAGCCTCGCTTCGGTGGAAATCCTGCAATCCGCCGAATAAAGTGTACGATTTTAAGCTTGGCGTTCAGGTAAGCCGTGTTAATATCGCATTGGTAAGCTTCAAGCTCCAATATTACACAGAGAGCCACAAACAGTCTCACTGAGGCCATCCTCGCCACAGGTGAAAATATCTCCATCTCTATAAAATCAATATCAGGGACTTGCTTATCGCCTCTCGCGCACAGCCGTGGACGAAACCGAACAATATTTCCAAGATCATCTGTCTTGATCTGGAAACGCCACATTGTCTGCAGTGCATGCTTGTCTTCTGGCATCTCGTGCGCGGGTACTAATTCTAGCACGTCCTTTTCCTCCATCGCTGCTAGTTCCCGTTCCATTCCTTTCCACCACTCCTTTCGTTGCGGGGACTCCATAGCCTCCTTGAACGATCTCGGCATTCGGATCTCCGATTCATGCCACTTTTTCTCCGAAGCCATTTCTTCCTTTAAAGTCACGAAAGCAATAGCAGTGTACACATCGAACATGGATACCTCTCTGTCTGACTGAGCCGTGTCGTCGTGCTTCACTTCGTACTCACTAAGACCTGTCTGTTTTGGCTTCAAATTTGAGTCGCCTTCATCCAGTGAGTTACTCTCTTCACTATGTTCCTCTCTCCAAGGGGAAATCATAGCATTTTCAGTATCGATACCATTGGCAGTATCAAGCTCCTCACGGTCTGCATCGGATTCACTTTCCTCAGTATCCCCGAGTGGTGCATCTGCACGTTGCCGCTGCTCATGCTTGCGTCCTATATGTATCTGCTGTCTCTTTGGTTGCTGAAACACGATATCATCTCTGAAGGTAGGGGTTGGCGGTCAAGCCAACTTGCTTGTTGGGGCTTGCGCTCAATGCGCCCGACCGTTTCCTCATCATCGCCTGCCAGTGAGTCCGCATCAAGGTCATTCTCTTGATGCGGGACAGCACCATGCCTACTCCCTCCTACGACGGGTAAGTCGTAATCTTGACGCCCTGCACTCGTGAGATCCGGATACGATGCGATTGCCCATTCACGGACAGTATGCTCAAAGTCTGATCCGTGTCGATCCTTGTACATGACTTGCTCGTTTACAGTCACTTGGCCTCCAAATTGCACGGTGCCGGCAGATGGAAAATAGACTTTGCATCCGAGAGTGCCATCTCGATAACCTAGAACAAAGCCAACACGACAGTTGTCCGCAAATTTGTGTCTTGCTGGGCCAACTTTGGTATGAAGATAGGCTAATGCTCCGAACTTGCGGACATGATGAATGTCTGGCTTCCTTTCCCACATTGCTTCATAGGGAGTGCGGTCAATTGCGCTCGAATAGGAGCGGTTCTTCAAGTAGACTGCATAATAGAGAGCATCGACCCAAAAAGAGGTAGGAAAGCCCGACTCCTTCATCATGGCTTTCATCATCCCACAAAGTGTCTGGTGACTTCGTTCTACCATGTTGAGACGAGATGTGTTAGGTGGCGTAGTGGTATGGACAATACCGTTTTTCTGGTACCATGCACCCATTTCCAAATTCACAAATTCACCACCTCCGTCCGTAAAAACAGTCTGAATCTTAGTTCCTGGGCTTTGCCGTTCCGCCCAGACCACATACCGTCGCATCAAGGCATTTATCTCTTCGCTAGTTTTACTGCGGACAGGGTATGCTGTGATGAAACGCGAGTACGCGTCCATCACCACCAAGATTGCCTTGAAGCGAGTGCAGTTATAGTTTGACGGTGGGAATAGCAGATCCGCAAATACCAGTTCATTCTTGTGAGTCACACCACGATCTATATGCTTTTGGGCAGGTTTAGCTCTCTGCTTGCCCAACTGACAAGCTTCGCACATCGAAAATTCTCTTCGCCGTAGCATCATGCCATCTACCAGACCACGATCTGCCATCGCCTTGACGTGCTGTGGGCATAGATGCCCAAGCCTCTCATGCCAACACTTCAAATCAGCCACTCCATCTCGAAGGGCATAATTGATCACGGTATCCGGTGATGCTTGGCTAACGCCACTGGGCAAAAATCATTCGTCGCCGTGAACAACCACAGTCCACAATCTTGCAGAGATGCCTTGAGTGCAGCCGTTCCGTTTTTGCTCACGGAGTAAACAGCTGAGTCATCATCATAGTCCGTCTTGAAGCCTTGTTTACGTGCAGTTGACGGCGAGAATAAGTTAGGTCGATTTGGCGAGTGATAGACATTCTCGAGCCGAAGTACGACTTGTTCTCCATTAACCATCATTCGCAAATCAATAGACCCCACACCTACAGGTGACGACATGCCATTATAGCCTTTTACACTCTCCTTCTTTCGCTCCGCTGATGTCAATTTGCGGTAGTGAACGAAGTATCTTTTATCTCCGACTGCATGGCGATTAGCACCACTGTCATACACCCACAGCTCAGACTGATATCCTGCTTGGCTTACGACAGCTCGAGTGTCTTGGCGTTCCTTTCCAGCACGATCTCCATTCCCAATGCCTTGATCATCTTCGCTGTTGGGACTCTTCGAGTACGACAAGGTTGCATGCGCGTTGTCGTCTGCACTATCGCCAGTTGTCGTTCTCTTGTCCGGACAGTTTCTTCGCGCATGACCCGGCTTGTGACATCCGAAGCAGTTGCCTTGTCTTTTGTCGTCTTCAAACTGCCGTTGTAGGTCTTCGCGTTTTTTGTTTACATTTTGTTTCTGTCCTCCTCCACCACCAGAGCTGCCTTGCTGCTTGCTTTGGTTTGGATTTGCAGTGGCTGCCGGACTTTTGCCGCAGTTTCCACCATTCTGACCACTCTTTCCGGAGGTCTCCACACCTCGACTTCGCTTAAGTTGCCGCTCAATCTGCGAATTCTTGTCGAGCGTGACAATCATTGCCTTTGCCTCGTCAGGTGTACTGAGTGTCTCGATCCCACCCAACAACATCACAGTCTGCAGTTGACCATAGTAATCATATTGTGCCATCGATCGGACCATCAGATCCACCATCCACACATCACTAATGTCAGCGTCCAACGCTGCTAACTGCTCCCGAAGAGATCATATAGAGCAAGTGATTCTCTACATCAGCACCCGGTCGGCACGACGCAGCCTCCAGCTTCTGTCGCAGTTGTCTTTGTGTGTACAGCTTTGTCGTTGCGTTTTCACGCCCTTCAAACCGTCTTGACAGGTATCGCCACATCTCCGAGCCATAATCAAACTGCATGACTTGTCTTGCCAGTGTGCACGACAAGGAGCTTGAAATTAGCTTAGCCAGCAATCGATCTTGTCGCATGAATCGTAGTTCGTCATCACGAGTGACCATATCCTGAAGGACGATACTCTGGTCGCAAATGTCATCCAGAGACCAATCATCTTCTCTGCCTTCATAGCATGATAGGTAGCGCACCATTTGCCGCCGATAAAGCTGCCAATCACGACCATTCCAGTTGATCGGCCTACCATCTTTATTCCACTCGACATCCGGCTTCTTCGGTGTCTTCTCCATGTTACTTGAGTGTAGTTGGGCTCAGAACCCTATGACGCAAGCACTTATCTCGGTCTTGATCACTCCTTGTTTCCAGTGACTTAGCAGAGACGTAGTAGTTTTAGATACGTCGATTACTTCTGCTTACCGCTAGCCCTGCCTGCTAATTCTTCTGCTCTTGCTACCTCGAAGGCGTATTCGACACTGACAAGATCAACGAGATCTTGTTTTCCTACACATGCATTCTGCTGACACCGCAGCAGTCCGTTAGCTCAGCACTCGTCGCAACTTGCACTTCGTCCCAGATTGCACCACAAGCTGTTCGTGTCGAGCAGCAATCTGACATCTATTAATAGCTGTTCAGGACCGCCTCATTTTCTCCCAAGCGCTAAGATCATTATTGTTGTTATAAAACAAAGCGTCTGCAGGGTCGTGGAGAGGGAAGCCACAGCGACCACGACAACATCAACCAGACCACAAGGTGTGAATGTACCCAACCGATGAACAACTCCTCGCGCTTAATTGCTTTAATTGCCTTACCAAATTGCTAAGGCAAGTGGTATGAGCTTCAACATGGCGAGATGCACACAAGCTCATGTACGCCACATAATCTTATCACCTCAAATAAAAGCCCCCACACTGAAGCGAATGGCGAACGTCGCTGCACCTCTCGCGGCTGCAGCTGGGCGCCGCCGGGAGCCGCCACCGCCGCGCGCATCGACTCGCTGAAGCGCCCTCCGTGTCCACCAACGCCTCGTCCATCTCCCTGCAATGCAGTTCCGTGCGCCAGTCGCTGCTGCCGTCGCTACAATGCCCCAAAGACCGCGTCCTGACCCTAAAAGAAGACCCAGTTGACCCTTTTCCAGCCGCAACGCCGGCCTTCCAAGTAGCTTTTGCCCATAATAAAAATCTTTTGGTGGCGGTGGATGAAGATGGTGTCGCGTGCGTGGCGGATGCAGCCTCTGCGCGTCGAAAAGGCCGCTGGTCGGCGCACCGGAACGCCATTTTCGACGTCATTTGGACGTGGGACGATACTCAGGTGTTGACGGCCGCTGGGGACCTGCAGATCCGAGTTTGGGACGTGGAGACGGCGGGACAAGCGGCGTGGACGAGCTCGGCGCCCGTTGCAACGTTCCGAGGACATGACATGAGTGTCAAGTGTGTGCGACAAGCGCCAGACAATGCTCATGTGTTCGCTTCCGGAGGACGAGATGGACGCGTGCTCATGTGGGATACGCGAGCCACTGGAAAGCCTGTGGCGTCAATGGCGGAAGTGCATGCGGAGCCGGCTCCGTCGAGGAGTTCGTCACCCGGAGTGAGCTTTTCACCACCAGAGCAGAAAAGACGACGACGAGGGTCGACGAAGACGTCGTCGTCACCACGGAGTGCGACGTGTGTGGAGTTTGGCGCGAGTGGTCATGAGTTGATCACGGCAGGAGCTGTAGATGCGGTGGTCAAGTTTTGGGACGTTCGACGATTCAGTTCAGGCTCTGGGCAAGGCAAAAAGAAGGCGTCTTCACTGGTGCCGACGCGTCAGTTCTCATGCTCAACGCGCGAAGGCGCACGCCGCGGGATTTCGTCGTTAGAGCTTCGTCCAGGGGTGTTGGAGGAGCTTTCTATCTGCTTGTAAACGTGTTGAATGACGCCATTGCTGTGGTAGATATTGGACAAAATCAACACTGCGCTGGACACCACGAGGCAAGGACGCTGCTTCGGTGCACAGGCCACCGTGCAGGCTCGTTCTACAGCAAGGCAACGTTTAGTCCTGATGGAGACTTTATTGCTGGCGCATCCACTGATGGAATCGTGTACGTTTGGGACGCGCGTATTAGTGCTTCTTCGAGTGCAACCCCACAATCGACATGGTCTGGTATCGATGTCGGAATGCGACTGCCATATCTAGCGCTGAAGGGCCACGCGAGTGAAGTTAATGGAGTAGCCTGGAATTATCGGGACTTCACCCAGCTAGCATCATGTTCAGATGACGGTACGGTGCGCTGCTGGCATGTCGGTGGTAGGCGTGACCTGCTTCAGGACGATCAGCACCAAGATTTTAATGCTAAACCTGAAGCTTTTGAACTGCAACGCAACGAAAACACCGAAGAAGCTCAAGAGTCCGAGTGGGCGAACTGGAGTGCATTTGTTGAGCAACCCGACGGCTACGCATACCGCGTGCGTGCCGCTGAAAAACGATTGCCTGCGTCTCCCAAGAGTGTCGAACTTCGCTCGATAACACATCGAAAAGAACGCTTGGCGGGAGCATCGCCTCAAATAATTCGACGTACTAATGAACCGCGACTGCACCCTGTCCATGTTGCTCCAAGTGCCCAGCAGCAGCCGCAGTCACAGGAAGCACAGGAGAACCCACTGCAAAAGCGCCGCATACGACTACAACGAAAGCCAAGACCTGCAGGTACGACCAATCGAGCGCAGCGAACGTTGTTGGATTTGTGGAAATCACGACCCCCAGCTGCGACTCGAGCTCAACGAACATTTCTGGAGTTGTGGGGAAAATGACCAAAGCGGGCGGATAATGGTCGCATACGCATTACAGCAGAGCAGCAATGATAGAATACCAACTTAGAGTAATTATCCCGTGTTTGGTGCCATCGTGTTCGCTTTAACGATGCCGATGGCATGAATTCCAAGGCAACTTAAATTTCCTTTAGTTCATCTTGTTTGCTGCGGTGTAATTATAGCGCTTTACAAGACGTCCTCCTTGAACGCTTGCTCAAACACATTGAGAAGCTTGTCGATATCCTGCTCGTCGACAATAAGCGGCGGGCACAGACGAACCGTGCTGTAATGAAAAAAATGAAGAAAGCATTAGCCATCACCAAAGTACGGCTTCCGGCACAAACCAGCACAACAAAATACTTACTTTTCGCCAGCGGAGATGATCAGCACCTGCTTCGACAGGGCGTAGTTGATGAGGGGACCAACAGGCTTGGTGCACTCCAGCGCAGCGAACAGGCCGCCCTTGCCAATGGGCTTGCGCACGTCAGCCACCTTGTCCGGAAACTTCTCCTGCAGCTTCTTCAGGCCATCAGCGAGGTACTTTCCGCGCTTCTGCACGTTGGCGAGGAAGTCCTCGTCCATGATCTTGGTGAGCACCGTGTTAGCCACAGCGCATACGAGTGGATTGCCGCCGAAGGTTGTGCCGTGCTGGCCGGGTGTGATAGCCGAAGCAACCTTGTTGGACATGAGCACCGCGCCAATGGGCAGGCCGCCAGCTAGAGGTTTCGCCAGTGTCATGATGTCGGGCGTCACGTCGTACAGCTCATGAGCGAACAGTTTGCCCGTGCGTCCCAGGCCACACTGCACCTCATCTGCGATCAGCATGGCGTCGTGCTTGTCACACAGCGCCCGCAACTCACACAGAAACTCCGGGTCCGCGGGGAACACACCGCCCTCGCCCTGCATGGGCTCAATGATTACACCCGCCGTCTTGTCTGAGATGAGCTTCTTCACGCTCTCAATGTCGTTGTAGTCGGCGTAATACACGCCGGGCACCAGCGGCATGAAGGCGTCGCGGATCTTGGGCTTGTGCGTGAGCGTGAGCGCGGCCGCCGTGCGACCATGGAAGCCGTGCTTGAACGAGATGAACTCGTACTTCTTGCCCTCCAGCGGACTGTCGTCCACAAAACAGTAGCATCACAATCAGAAAAAGAACACAATCTCTCTCTTTATCGCTTCCACGTACGTTCCCTTGGAGACGCGGTTGGCATACAGGCGCGCGAACTTGTAAGCGCCCTCATTGGCTTCCGTGCCCGAGTTGGCGAAGAAGACCTTGTCGAAGCGCGAGTTGTCCACCAGAGTCTTGGCCAGCTCCAGCGGCGCCTTGGAGTGGAACAAATTGCTCACGTGCGTCACCTTCTTGCCGTTCTGCACCAAACTCTGGTACACGTCCTCGTCTCCGTGGCCCAGTCCAGAGACGGCAATGCCCGCGTAGAAGTCCAGGAACTCTCTCCCTTGCTCGTCGTAGAGCTTGCTGCCTTTGCCGTGCGTGAACACGAGGTTCGGCTCACCACGAACGCCATCAGGATTGTACGTCTTGGCCAGGTACTTCTGCTCGTAGGCGTCCGCGTTGAAAGGTTTGGAGACGGCTGCGAAGGCGCGAGAGGCGCCGGCCAAGCGCTGCAGCGTCTTGGCGGAGCGGAGCGAGGTCAGCATGGTCAGAGATAGAGAGATACACCTGGTGAGCCGAACAGAGGGACGGACGCGACTGCGCACGAAAGAGCGTTTTCGGTTGTGACGAGGAGCTACGATACGTTTTTTGGCTGGATCGGTGTCGTTAAATGGTGGGGACCACATGATTGTGTGGGGAAAACGTCCAATCAAGAGATAGGACGGTGGTAATCCGAGTGATTGGAGGCGTTGGGTGAGATGCAGCGTTGAAAAACACCCGGGTTTTAGAGGGCAGGTAGGTGGGTGGAAGCCTGGAGTTGGGGAGGTGGGTCGAACTCATCGTTTTTCTTACATTCAACTACTCAAATTCGTCAATATTCCATTATCCCAATTTTGACAATTTATCCCACCGTTGTTTTTTGGGGTTTCAGACTCCAAAATCCCATTACCCCAAAACACTACCGACCGGTACTGTGTATACAACCCTGGTGAGATGACCTCGTCAGGCCTGCAGTTGTGGACGAATGAGGACGTTTCCCGCTGTATCATGCTGTTCCTGGATCTGTCCACCTTCGAATCCGTCGAGTTGGTCCTCCACACCACATCAGTTCGGCGCGAGTGCCTCCTTAACAGCTCGCGATGGACCCAACTGTTGGCGCTGCACTTCAGCGACGCTCCAGATCCAGCATTGCGGCCGCAAAGTGTCCACATTCGCGACCGTGGCTGGAAATGGACGTCTCCATCCAATGCATGCAGCGAGGTGCAGGACTTTCTGCGCTCTGTAGACGAGAAAACGCACTTTGACGAGGCCGTGGAGGTCGTGGACGACGGAGACGTCGAGAACGTCACGAGCGTAGCCCATCGATGGCATCATTTTCCCGACCAACCCTCACTTACGAGCCATCACGAAGGTGATGCAGCAGCAGTGTTTCGACATGCAGGTCACGAGCTGTCGCAGTTCGTGAGTGCCTCCTCCTTCCGGGACTGGCATCCTCCAGGATCAGTTGTGACGACTCCCGGGTTTGAGGCAGGTGTCAAGAAGCTGATCCCACTACTGTGTGAGTCCGAGCATCAGCATGGCCGGTGCTATGAGTTGCTGGATGCGACGTACACGGCGCCTTGAATGCGGCATCGTACGAGGAGCTCCAATGTGTTGCAGTTGTGTCCATCTCGACAGGAGGCCTTGGCATTTCGTCTACGAAAGCTGCGCGTGTGGCATTGCGAGCGATGCCGAAGTTTCTCTGTGCGACCAATTGGCAAGGCAAGATCGTTGTTGTGTGCAACGAGGAGCGCATTCGACGAGTATTCAGCTACCAGAAGGCAGTTGTGCTGAAGGAATTCAACGTGTCCGCGCCACCTTCCAAGGACAACTTTGACACACATTGGCTGCGTAGAGTACGACGCCTGCGAGCCAACGAACCCAATCGCCCCTTTGAGCTTTAAACTAGCCAAAGGTCTGGAAGAAGATTGCAATTGCAAATTGCGAACCGGTATTGCGTTCACGGCATGATCTTGTTGTCAAAGGACCAGATGGCTGGATGTAGGTCTCTTCTTCGACCAAAGCGTCTGTTCAGACAACCACGAGAACAGCGCTACCAAGCCCCCTTCTTCTCAATGTCGTCTTCATCAACGGGGCTGCAGGTGTGGGCGGTGGAGGGTGTCGCCCGCTCCATCCTCCTGTTCATGGATGTCTTGACTCTGGACGCCGCGCTGTTCGCCATCCAAGAGACGCCGGCGCTGCACGGATATCTGCAGGACAGTTTGTTGTGGAGGGAGCTGCTACTTCTCCACTTCGGTGGGGAACGAGATCAGGAGCTGCGGTTCCTTGCTCTGCCAGTTCGAGATCGTGGATGGGACTGGACGTCACGCGAACGCACTTGTGTGGAGCTGCGGGAATTCCTGCAGTCTGCAGATGAGAAGGAGCAGTTTGACAAGGCCGTGAAGATCATAGAAGGAGACATTGGCTATATCAACGACATTGACGGCAAGCCGCTGGATGGCATTGCATTTCCCACCAATTCACACCTGACGAACCACTACGTGGGGGCAGCTCAAGCCATTTTCCGTCGAGCAGGTCGAGGACTGACAGATCATGTGAACGACCCGTCATTCAGAGGTCGTCGACCCACAGGCTCTGCTGTAGCCACCCCGGCGTTCGATGCTGGTGTGGAGAAGCTGATTCACTGTGTTGGACCTCGCATCACGATGCCTAACTGTTTCGAGCTGCTAGCGACGACATATGAAAGCGCAATGAGTGCTATTCTTCACGAGGAACTTACCTGCGTGACGATTGCGTCGATTTCAACGGGGAATATGGGTGTTCCCTGTGAAAAGGGTGCACAAGTGGCATTGCGCAGTATCCAGAAGTTCCTGCGAGCTAACCATTGGGATGGTAGGCTCGCGATCGTGTGCTACGACGAGCCTGTGCTGAAGGCCTTCACGGGTCAAAAGCGCGCTCTCCTTGAGCATTTTAACGTGACGCCCCCACTGCCAGTGATGGATGAAGGCCGCTTGCCACGTTGGCCTTGACATTTGTTATTATTAAGCTCTACATCAATCACGGATACACGAGCCAAAGCAGGTAAGAGTAAATTGATTCAAAAACAAGAAACTGCTTTGCCAATGGAATGCTAAACTTGCAAGAAAGGTTCTTTGGTGCAGTGTTGCCGCTGACACGCAATTCATCTATGTCGTTGACCCTCGAACAGGAAGCTTCCAGCCCGACATTATTTTTTTAATACCGGTAGACAAAGATTCGCTTGGAGTTGGAGGAACGTTTTGAGTAGGATGGTCTTTTCGTCGGTAAAGGCTTTTACAATACGTTTTCCACAGCACTCAATTGCAAGTGTGCCTCGCAAAAACTTCAGGATAGCGCGTAGTGTAACTTCTGCTACCTTGGTCCATGAAACGCGATGATCGCCAGTGCCAATCGGTGCCACGACAACGCATGTAAGTTCTTCTTGCTACACCTCCCCAAAGCGCTTTCGTGTGTTGGGTTTAAAACTTCGTTCACCATTTCGTTGTCATGGATGAGTTTACACAATGAGTGCACACCAGGGTCGAACGCAAACGTGACCACCACATACCCACCTGAAAACCAAAAACAGGAAGGAGGGATGGAGCAGGTAAGCACAAAACCTGATCCTGCTCGATTAAACACCGCTGCAGCAGCTCCATTTCCGGTGCTCGTGATATACTCGTTAATAGGGAACATTATGTCGTCCAGATCTTTGCTGTTCGTCTCTCTAAATGCTGGCAAATGATCAGGAACTATATACGCTGGTTAAAACCACCATTTGAAGATAAGAGTTCGTTTATGGTCTTCCAACCGTAAAGCAGATACTGCTGCCGGTACATTTTTTCACGAAGAACAGATCGAAAAGTTTAAGTCACACGAACAGACAAGCTCATTTTGGGTTGCATTCAATACTGGTAAATGAGTGAGGCTGGTCGCAATCGCGTATAAAGCGTCAAGTCCAAACTGTTCCCGCTCCCTTACGCCTCCCACTCATGATTGACCGAGCGAGCGCCCTTGTCCACCTCGCCCAAAAACGGGTAGTCCGTGTAGCCGGCCTCCACCGTATTGCCTGGCTGCAGGTAGAACGTCTTCGAGTCGTACGGGGTCAACGCAGCACCCACGCGTAGGCGCTTCACGAGGTCCGGGTTCGAGATGAAGGTTCGCCCGAAGGCCACTAGGTCGGCCGCGCCGTCCTCGACGATCTGCATGGCGTCGGCGCGATCGAAGCCCGCGGCCGTGATCAGCACGCCGTTGTAGATGCTGCGAAAGTGGCGCGCCACGCCAGTCTTCGGCACACCCGCATTATCGGCGTGGATGCCGCGACGCTCGATGACGTGCAGGTAGGCCAGGTCGTAGTCGTTGAGCTTGCTCACGACGTAGCCGTAGGTCTCGGTCGGGTTCGAGTCCTTGCAGCCGAAGGTTTCGCCGAACGGAGACAGCCGGATGCCCACTTGGCTCGACGGCAGGCTGGCCAGCACGGCCTCCACCACCTCGAACATGAGTCGCGCGCGGTTCTCGATGCTGCCGCCGTACGCGTCGGTGCGCTTGTTGACGCCGTCGCACAGGAACTCCTCCAGCAGGTATCCGTTGGCGGCGTGGATCTCGACGCCGTCGAAGCCCGCGGCGATGGCGTTCTCGGCGGCGCGCTTGTAGTCGTTGACGACGCCCGGGATCTCGGAGATGTCGAGTGCGCGCGGCGTCACGTAGTCCTTGCGGCCTTCGCGCGTCACGGCGTGGCTCGTAGCGTTGGCCATGCTGGTGGCGCTGGACGACACAGGCAGCTGGTTGTCGGGCTGGTTGAGACGCGGCCGTGTGCCAGAGCTGCGCGAAGATCTTGCCGCCCTTGTCGTGCACGGCCTCGGTGACGAGCTTCCAGCCGTCGATCTGCGCCTGGTTGAAGAGACCTGGCGCACCGAAGTAGCCGCGCGCCGTGGGGCTGATGTTGGCGGCCTCGCTGATGAGCAGTCCGCCGTCGGTGCGCGCTGCGAGTAGTACTGCACGCCCGGGCTCGAGTGCACGCCAGCGTCGCCTGCGCACTCGCGTGAGCGGGGCCAAGGCGACTCGGTGCTTGAGTTGCACGGGCTCTTCTTGCCGCCGAGCGTGACGGCCGAGAAGAGCTTGGGCGTGGTGGTTGAGGTGGTCGCGGCGGGGGCCATGGTGGCAGGAAGTTGGTGGTGGTGGTGGCGTTAGCTTGAGCGCTGGAGAGGCAATTGAGAAATGAGTGAGATAATATGGCAGATAGGGACCATGAACTTGGTGATGCCATGACATTTTTAAGTGGAAGTGGCGGAAGTCAGGGCCACCTCTGCTTGGTGAGCTGTATTGCGTCAAACCGATGTTGTCGTGTGACGGTTTATAAAGTATACTACAAGTCGCATTGAGAAGCTGTCTCCACGAACTTGAAAAGTGAGCTGAGCTCTGCGTCATACCCGATGTTGTCGTAGTTGGTCATGCGTCAACTTCGACATAACATGTCGCATGGGTGTCAAAGTAACGTTCGATAAAAGTATTTCATGCTTCAATTCATGCTCAGCCGTCACACGACAACATCGGTTTGACGCAATACAGCTCACCAAGCAGAGGTGGCCCTGACTTCCGCCACTTCCACTTAAAAATGTCATGGCATCACCAAGTTCATGGTCCCTATCTGCCATATTATCTCACTCATTTCTCAATTGCCTCTCCAGCGCTCAAGCTAACGCCACCACCACCACCAACTTCCTGCCACCATGGCCCCCGCCGCGACCACCTCAACCACCACGCCCAAGCTCTTCTCGGCCGTCACGCTCGGCGGCAAGAAGAGCCCCGTGCAGCTCAAGCACCGAGTCGCCTTGGCCCCGCTCACGCGAGTGCGCACGGGCGACGCTGGCGTGCACTCGAGCCCGGGCGTGCAGTACTACTCGCAGCGCGCCACCGACGGCGGACTGCTCATCAGCGAGGCCGCCAACATCAGCCCCACGGCGCGCGGCTACTTCGGTGCGCCAGGTCTCTTCAACCAGGCGCAGATCGACGGCTGGAAGCTCGTCACCGAGGCCGTGCACGACAAGGGCGGCAAGATCTTCGCGCAGCTCTGGCACACAGGCCGCGTCGGCCACCCACTCAACCAGCCCGACAACCAGCTGCCTGTGTCGTCCAGCGCCACCAGCATGGCCAACGCTACGAGCCACGCCGTGACGCGCGAAGGCCGCAAGGACTACGTGACGCCGCGCGCACTCGACATCTCCGAGATCCCGGGCGTCGTCAACGACTACAAGCGCGCCGCCGAGAACGCCATCGCCGCGGGCTTCGACGGCGTCGAGATCCACGCCGCCAACGGATACCTGCTGGAGGAGTTCCTGTGCGACGGCGTCAACAAGCGCACCGACGCGTACGGCGGCAGCATCGAGAACCGCGCGCGACTCATGTTCGAGGTGGTGGAGGCCGTGCTGGCCAGCCTGCCGTCGAGCCAAGTGGGCATCCGGCTGTCTCCGTTCGGCGAAACCTTCGGCTGCAAGGACTCGAACCCGACCGAGACCTACGGCTACGTCGTGAGCAAGCTCAACGACTACGACCTGGCCTACCTGCACGTCATCGAGCGTCGCGGCATCCACGCCGATAATGCGGGTGTGCCGAAGACTGGCGTGGCGCGCCACTTTCGCAGCATCTACAACGGCGTGCTGATCACGGCCGCGGGCTTCGATCGCGCCGACGCCATGCAGATCGTCGAGGACGGCGCGGCCGACCTAGTGGCCTTCGGGCGAACCTTCATCTCGAACCCGGACCTCGTGAAGCGCCTACGCGTGGGTGCTGCGTTGACCCCGTACGACTCGAAGACGTTCTACCTGCAGCCAGGCAATACGGTGGAGGCCGGCTACACGGACTACCCGTTTTTGGGCGAGGTGGACAAGGGCGCTCGCTCGGTCAATCATGAGTGGGAGGCGTAAGGGAGCGGGAACAGTTTGGACTTGACGCTTTATACGCGATTGCGACCAGCCTCACTCATTTACCAGTATTGAATGCAGCCCGAAATGAGCTTGTCTGTTCGTGTAACGTTTATGGGGCTATGCTGACTTCGCTGCAATCGGCAATATTTTCGAAAGCATTACTACGGTAGTATCATTTGGCAGATATACTTTGCTCAAAGCAATGTAAGTCGTTTTGGCCGAGTTTTGAATCACGCTTGTGATTGCAGTGCTGTGATTTGATAAGCAGAAAAACAGCTGAAGATCTGCATCCCATCTCAAGTTTTTCCACGTTACGTTTATGTATACTGTATCCGCTATCGGTAGGGGGACACTTTTTGAGGCCCAGCATAGGAGACCAAGATTCGACGCTCTAAGACCAGATACGTACGAAACGTAAAAGGAAAACGTAGTTTGCGCGTGCCGTTCAATTGACCGGATAAGGCGTGAAAGGCACCGACTTTGGTTCGTGAACAACCTGGTTTCGCAAAGGCCACGGTTCCAGGACAGTTTGAAATATTATTTTTCTATGTCGGTGTTTGTTGCAAAACCACCGGCTGTACACGTCTTCAATCGATCTGGAGACCATTTTGGCTCCCTTTCGCTTTTGATCGCTCGATTTTGCTATATCAAAAACCCCGATGAGTTAGTGATGCATCTCCCCTATCGATGTACCTACATCATCGTCGCTGTTCCCCGGTAGTTTGTAGTCAAAATGAAATGTTGTACAGGACACCTGTGTAAACATCACCAGATGTGTATACAATCAACTCGGACAAGCGGCAGGGGTAGAAAAGCTCAGATAGTTTGAAATTTACATCATCTTGTACTCCGTCCAAATGGCTTTTTCTGGAAGTTAACATGAATGTCGCCTGCATCGAAATAAGCTTCGATTCTCCTGAATGCATTGATACCCTCCTAGGCCGTACCAAGAAAGGCAACGCAACGAAATCGCAAACGACAAAAATCAGCAGCTAGAGTTACTATTGGAAAATGGTGTAAATATATAGTGTATTATACACCATTTTTCACCCCGTCAAATGTCGACTTTATTTGAAGCAAGCAGGCTTCGCCTAAATGATAGTGAATTCTGAATGCGTTAATGCCCTACCGAGTCGCAGACAAAAAGCAACGCAACGAAATGGGGACGACAATGGTTTCCGTTCGCGAAAGGGTTAAGCTTATTGGAGTTACTACAGTATCGGAAAATGGTGTCCCGTAACCCTGGCGTCCCGTAACCATGCCCGAACGGATAGTCACTTGCAAGGCTTCGAACGAACCAGTGATTCAACCGCCTCACTTCCCAACTCGCCCCCTAGCTCTCAACCAGCTCAAGAAGTTTCCGACTCCATATTCGTTCACAACCACGAATGCGTCTGCTGTGTTGTATTTTCCTGCTGATTGCGATCATCTTTGCGACCAGCGAAGTACCATTTATCCAGGTGACTACGTGGAGAAGTACACCGCAGGACGGAACCGGCGCGAACGAAGTCCTACAGGTCCACGGGACAGTGGAGAGGTACACAGCGGGACACGGCGGCAGCGTCACAGAATGGGTCCCAGCAGAACGAAACTGGCGCGAACAATAGTCAGACGGACGTTGAAATAACTACCAGGACGTTGGATCTAGCGGCCGCCACGAAGTGATGTGATACCCGAGATCACTAGCAGTCCGTACGAGGAGATAAGCCTGGACGAGGAGAGCAGGCAAACGGATAAGATCAAGCAGAGACTCTCACGTTGAGATTGGACGAGCGGAGCGCAGGTAGCGACCGCCACACTTGACGGGGCAAGGATTGCAGAAGACGACGGGGGGGCAGAACTCCACACGAATTGGACGAACGGATACAGCAGTTGTTGGATGAAATTCGGATGACAGTGGGCAATGACTGAGAGCCCGAACGGCTGGTGAACGGACGGACGTTGTTGTGAACGACATCGGTGAGCGTGCCGAGGGTTGGCTTCGTAGATATTGGCTCCAACAGAGACGTAGAGTGGCTGTCGAGGGTTCCGTTGGACTAACCTGGGTGGACGTGAAGAGCGCCTGTCCTGGACCTGATTGATAGACGGAATCCGGTTGGCAGTCAGTGCTAGCTTTGCGACCTGATTGTACGGCAGTGGTGGACGAGAGGGAAAAGTACATTGGTGGGCGGTGATTACGAGCCGGCAGAGCTAAGGAGACCCCCGAGTTAGCCGAGGGTTGCGACGTAAGGGTCTGCGCGAGAGCACATGGTTCCGAGTGACTAGGCAAGCGATATCGATTGCTGTCGATGCAGCCAGTGTGCTGTTGACTGTGTTTGCGGTGGCTACTTGCTGGCGGTGTATTTGGACGGGTCGTTTGCTGTTGATTGTTGACGAACGTAAAACGTATATATAGTAGGGAGCGACGTTGAAGGACAACGCGACCGGCGCTGAGCTTAGAGACAAGTTGTCTCTCCGACGGCCATCATCTTGTTTGGGCGGCATTTTCTTGTCCATCATTCGGACGATGAGGGCGCTGTCCCAGACGATGTGCATTTCGCGCCATCCCTTTTCGTGCGCATGGATTAGTATGCGTTGTAGCCCAACGAATTCCTACACATTGTTGGTTGTCGTTGTCTGGCCCAGATCTGTCGCTGCAGCCCACACTGGCGTGAACTCCCGGTCCACTGACCCACTTCGAAAATGACGCTGCCGCTGCCCCTCCGGTCCTGGATCGCCACGTGAGCCTCCGTCAAAGAAGGCGACTTTGAGGCCTCGTTGGGCTGAGTCTGGTTCCACACAGGTAGGTCGGAAACGGCATTGCTGGATGATCCGAGTTGCCACTCCCAGTTTCAGGTAACTGAGGTGCGTGATCGGATTATAGCTGAGTCGTACCTGCACGTAGGCCTCTAGGACCGACGTCCGACATCCCGCCACAAGTCCTGTTAGCTGTGGCCCCCAATGTCTCCGTGAATCCGATCGATATTCCTCCTCCAGAGTCGCGTGACGATGACTAAGCATCCAAGTGACCACATTGTGGACGAGTTGTACGGTTTTTGGACACTAAAGCCTGGAACGCAGGACAACACTGGGAGCGTCGGCTACCCGGCGCGCAGTGTTCAGAAATAGAGAACGTTACCTGGTGATTCTACAGGGGCTTCTTCTCAAGTGAGCAACAACAGAACGAAGTTTAATTTTCTCGATTGAACGGTGTTAGTGACGATGGCGAAAATGAAGCCGATTATGGTGGCTGGAACGACAGGTGTGGTGACGCGTTCTACTCCACAGTCCACAGACACTGCAGCAGCGAATTCGTCGGCGACGACAGACAATGAGCAGCAAGCAGGGTCGCAGAACCCCTCGACGGTGATAGCCCCGCCCACGGATGATAAAAGAACGGCGACGGACACTGGTGGTGACGGCGGAAGGCAATTCTACACCGGCTTCGGCAGTTGTGAACGAATGTGGCAGCACGGCGACGGTGACCAGCATGACAAACGTAGCATCGCTGGCGGCCGTGATGCATCAGGTTTTGGCGACGATGACGCGATTTCTGAAGAAAGGATCGACAGTTTGGAGGCTACTGCCACGGGCTCCCAGCAGCCAGCAGGCACGCACGCCATGACCCCACAGTCGATGGATGCAGTGGCGACGACAGATCCACCACAACAGGCAACTGCGTCGACAAGCCTACCGCAGCAGTCAACGACGGTCGCAAGTCTACCACAGCAGACGACCACGACAGCAGCATCACAAGCTTCGGCACCTCGACGAACAACGGCGACGGCAGTAGGCACACGAGTAGCACAGTCACGCCACGGTACTGAAATACGGCCTGACGACGGCAGCGACGGCAGCCCCAGTCATATCAGCAGCTCGGACGACAGTGGCAATAGCAGCGACTACGATGACAGACGACGAGAACGACGACGTAAAGAACGGCGACAAGCACAACCCGGTCGGGCTCCCCCAGCAGCACCACATCGACGGCACAAGAAGAGCATGAAAGAACTTGAACTGACGACCTGCAAGCCTTCTCCGAACGTGTCTGTTTCGACTTGGATCGCGAAAGTTGACTTGGAGTTGCGTGGTGCCCGGATATCTGGACGAGGTGCGTGGACGGATGTGGAACTTTACTTCATAGTTGGCAATAAGCTCCAAAACAACGCGGCGCGTTGATGGGTGCAGATGGACGAAAATCTGTCCTATGCTGAAAGAACGTGGACCAACTTGAAGACAGCACTACGTTTTCGTTACTGTGAGCGGCCAGACAAATCAGCAGCGGAATGGCGAGTGAGCCGACGAGGTGTGATCTATGCAGATTTCGCAGCAAGCCTTCGTGACCTGACAGGACGGAATAATGTCAGCGAGTGGGTGTTGCTTGCTGAGTTCTATCGGTGTCTGGATACGTGAACGCGTCAGCTGGTGAAGCAAAGGTCAAAACCAAAACCCCTGGAAGAGGCAAGACTACCGAGAAAGACGATCCGATGGACAATGTTGCTTAGGGAATGCAAAATATTGGACAATCTTGGGCTACAGCTCCAAACCCATACACGGTCCCTACGGATGTCACGATTGGACAAGTTATGGTGATCCCCGGTGTTGGAGGCACATTTTCCCGGAAGAGACGACACCAAAGACGGTCGCAGATGGTGAAACGAATATTGCGTACTTCACGAACCCGCAAGTGGTGTACAATATGTACTCAGGCACATGGGATGTACCAGACTGACGTAACTGGAACGGCATACAGAAGACGCAAGAGAAGGAGCGCATGGAGCGCAAGAACAGCGCAAAGAGCGTGCCAGCAAACGTGTCAAGACGGAGTCAAAAACCAAGGCAATGGTCGCGCGGGATGGCTCCACCGAAGACGACTACAGCATTGAGGAGGAGTCGCCTCCGCCGCGCAAGTCGATGAACGCAGGACAGTGATTCGCAAGGTCACAGCTGTCGAAGATCAGAAGAGCAGTTCTCAAACGCAACCGGAACCTGAGTCTAAGAGACCGGGTAAGGTCAGTCTGTGGTATGCCTGCGAAAAGGCAGGACACTTTGCCAGTCAGTGTCCTGACCCCGAAGCAAAAGCTCGTAACGATGCCTACCTCGCGACCCAAAAACGAAACGAAAAACGGCGGAAAACGAGGAACGGACGCAGCAGGGGAGTATTGCGTCCGGCTGCAGAGACTAATCCCCCGACGTTGGTGATGAGTAAATCAGTGGTGACAGTAAGAAGCGATGACATGACAGTGACAGTCCGGCACCGGAGGCATCGCGTACGCAGCCAACAGTGACAGATGCAGTGCATGTGGCGAGTGTAGTGACGATGTGTGGACGAACACGGAAGAACGAGGACGATGACTCTAGTCAGGCAGCCACGGTGACGGTAGCAGATGCTGAAGACCAGATGATGCAGCACTTCGAGTTGGGTACGGGACGTGAACAGCAATGTCAAGCATGAATGGCTGCAGTGCGAGCGGTAAGGAGTGCACAGATTGATGAGGAATTGGCGACGAGAGACGGTGGTAGAGCAATGGTGTGTGTGCCCACACACTACGTCAAAACGGTACCAGCACTCAAAACAGGACTAGCAGCACGATCGCGTTGGAAGGCACAGTCATGACGAGCTACGTACACAAGATGACGTGTGCGTGCAAGATTAACCACAATCAGCTGAGGATCGTGACCTATCTACGGCAACTGACCCTTCAAGCTGGGGAAGGCTACACCGCGACCGACGAAGGAGAACGACTAGCTGAAGAATGCGGAGCGGCTGAAGTGACGGCAACCCCGATGGACGACAATGCAGAGTGGCTCGGCGCTGAAATGAGCGACATCCAACTTGCGTCTTTAGGTACCATAACGAAGGTGCGCACGGTGCTAAAACAGTCTCGGCGGGAAGCCAAGCAGCTGCGAGTGCGGCACGCGAAACAAGAGGCACAGACGAGTGTGCACAGTGAACACGACGACGTCGACCAAGTAGTGGCCGGACTGAACGCTGAACAACGGACACGACGACAACAGCAGATTGAAGGTGCCCGAGAAGAGCTGGTAGCTCGGAGCCAACAAAGTGATGAGCCGACATAAGCAGCAACGAAACGACGAGGTGAAGGTGCGAGAGTGAGTCTCGTACAGCGGCGACGGATAACGGTGGTAGACGAAGGACGGTCGACGGATGTGACGGCCGACGACGGGCTACCAACTGTGATGATGAACTTTCAAGGAGGGCGTCATGCAGTTAAGCTGGACAGCGAAGTACGGTATTCGGTGGTAAGTACCGACTGGATGCTACGCGGCGAACGATCGAAGGAGAAGTCCCCGGTCGACTATGTTGAAGATATCGGTGGGTTTACTGGACGTACTCGGCGTGTGGATATTCGGCATGCAGAACGTCTTTGGTCAAGAATACGAGTGAGGGCATATATCATGGAAGGGTACACAAGTGAGTTTCGGTGTGGATTTCCTGAGAAGGCACAGAGCCACAATGGATTTCAAGAAGAACGAAGAGCGTAAACGTCGTGTGGTGATTCCCTTTCGGACGGAGACTAGCGGCGCAGAAGCAAGGATTGCAACGGTGAGGCTGGTGCGAATGTCGAGACTGACACAGGGCAGTCATGCCAATTGAAGTAGCAGTCATAGTTCCTGATGGCGAGCAAGGCATCTTTGTACCTGGAGCGAATTGTAGTTTAGTTATGTTGGCGATTACGATTACCGAAGCACGTGATGTCAAGGCGATGGTTCTTGCAATTAACGTTGGTGGAGGCAGGGCGAAACTGACAACAAGAAAAGAACTCAGTCAGCGGATACCACTCGACAAAGACGTAAAGTTGTTGG
The DNA here is from genome assembly GCA_011947335.1 of Phytophthora constricta. Classification (NCBI taxonomy): domain Eukaryota; phylum Oomycota; class Peronosporomycetes; order Peronosporales; family Peronosporaceae; genus Phytophthora; species Phytophthora constricta. The sequence goes on along the minus strand of JAAVTI010001052.1, from coordinate 23,888 downwards.
CCATGAACGTTGAACTGAGTCGAGAGCGCCTGAATGCATGGTTCAACGAACTTGGTGACGAGACGCCTCCGGAGAACAAAGACGAAGTACGAATTGGTGTTGAAGGCTCCGACGAGCGTGCATCTATGTTGAAGTTGCTTAGGGCGTACCGGCAGCTGACGAAGAACGCCGGGGATTGTCCCCTCAGTGACAGCGTTAGACGCTCAGCACCACGAAAATACTGATGGTGCGGCGCCGATCATGATGAAGCGACGGAGACATGCGCAGGCAGAAGACGCGATCATTGAAGAAAATGTGGGCATGATGATGCAAGCAGGGGTCATAGAAGAAGGAAACGGCGTTTGGAGTTTTCCCGTAGTACTAGTCCGCAAGAAAGTCAGATTTGTGTGGATTATCGCGCATTGAACAATATCACGAAGAAGGATTTGTATACTTTACCGAGAATCGACGAGACACTGGAGGCTCTCGGAGGAGCACAGCTCATCACCACGCTCGACTTGAGAGCAGGGTATTGGCTGATTAGTGTAGCACCTGAGGATCGTGATAAGACAGTATTCACGACGAAGCAGGGGTTATACTGATTTACACGAATGCCGTTTGGCTTGATGAATGCACCATCGACTTTCCAACGAATGATGAATGGTGTGTTACGAGCTTTGACATGGGCTACGCGTTTAGTATATCTAGACGACATTGCGGTCTTTACGCTCGGCGGCATTGAGCGCCACGTGAGCGAGTTAGCTCGCGTACTGGAGAGATTGTCAGTTGCTTGACTGACTCTAAAACTGAAGAAGTGCGTTTTCGCAACTCGCTCAATGAAGTATCTCGGGCATGAACTTAGTTGTGATGGCGTACGGCCGGTCGAGCGACTAGTGACGGCAGTGAAGGAGTTTCCACGACCAAGGGATCCTGTTGAGGTGAAGCAGTTTGTGCATCTCGCTGGGTACTACAGAAAATTCGTGGAGCTTTTTTTTCTTCGGGTCGATTACGACGCCGTTAACGTGCTACTCCAAAATAACAGTGAGTGGTAATGGACAGAGGGACTGGAATATGCGTTTGAACGAGTAAAGGCAGCACTAACAAGCCAACTATTGCACATTTATCCGGACTTTCGACTCCCATGACGTTTGGTAACGGATACTAGTAAGATAGGCCACGGAGCGTGCCTGATGCAAGATCAGCGCTGAGGGTGGCAGCCTGTCGCTTTCGCGAGCAAGGTGTATAGCAAAACAGAAACCATTTATTCGATTACTGAGCTCAAATGCTTAGCCGTGGTGTGGGCAGTGAAGTGGTTCAGGACGTATTTGAATGACCGAACATTCACCATTGTGACAGACCATTCCGCACTCAAACGGTTGATGTCGGGAACGAACCTCGCTGGACGACTGCACAGTTCGTCGTTGACTCTGCAAGAGTATGAATTAGGGATTGAGTAAAACCAGGACGCATCAATGTGGTTGCTGATGTTCTCTCTCGAGTTCCAGCAACTGTCTTAACAGCAGTTGGTCGGCGGTCGAGGACGTTAGCGACAGCCGATGAGCCAGAAGCGAGTAACGGACGGAAAATGATGCGAGGCTGACAGCGGGACGGTCACGGGAAGAGCATGCAGGACGAACATGCAGGACGAAACTCAGAGGACCAGGAGCCGGTGATGTGTCGCGCCCCTTAACGTGATTGGCAAAACGGCAGGAAGAGGAGGCAGCACGTCGGGCAGAAGCTAGAACAGCGGAGGCGACGGTGGCGAACACCGGGCAGCTCGATTTGCAGGAGACGACGGATTATAGGCGTTGTACGGCAAAGGTTGGACGGCAGTCGAAGCAAGCAGTGACGATGCCCGTACCAAGGCGACAGGACGGACGACGAACAGCAGCGATGAAAGCGGCGAGGTGCCGAGCGACCTGGCCAGCGGTAAGACAGCAAGCGGACAGCCTGGACCTGAAACGACACAGGAGGAAGCGAGACACGAATGAGATAGTGCAGTCGACAGTGGCGGCAGACCTGTGCTGGTGTACACCCGCTCAAGTGAGTAAAGTTTGCAAACCCCGTGCAGCAAGTGAGGGACGACAACCAGCAGCACTGGCACAGCACGAGCAACGACAGACGACGACAAGTACGCCGACGGAGAATGTACCAGCAGCAGCGGTGAACCCGCACCGAACACGACGTGTGATCAGCGAAGACGGCAAGTGATGCACAGCGACATTATCACATGATTCGCAAGCAACATCGACGAACGATCAGATCACGGATACGACGCACGACAAAGTACGGAACATCATGGACGACAGTACGACACGAACGAGTGAGCACAGAGTAACAGTGTTGAATTGAACGGAACCGATGGATGGACCGGCGGCGAGAACGACGTCACCAGCAACGACGACAGCCCATGATGCACGTGAGCGGAACGATGAGACGCCGGATGATGATGGAGAGCTGGTTTCAGAGATGGAGCCAACGCTACAGATAACGGATGATGATATCATGGAGGCACAGCGAAGCAGCCAGCTCGTACAGGGCATATTGAAGAACGGTGTCTACCATGGCATGAAGTTTGAGAAGTAATACGGGTTAGTGGTGATTTACACGAAGCGAGGACGGCGTGTTGTACTTCCTCCAGTGTTGTGGCACCAGTTTTCAAGGGAACACACGGATCGGTTTGGACAATACACCAACGCGGACCACACACGAACATCATGGTCGCGAGACTTTATTGGTGGCCGAGCTTATTGCGAGCAGTCAATCGATGGGTGCAAGGTTGCCAAGAATGTGGCAATACGAATGCGAGACCGAAGGAAGTGATGCCATCACTATGGAGCATCCACGGCGGTGATGTTTGTGACAGATGTGCACTCGATGTAGCAGGTCCATTTCCAGAAGCCGCAGGGTGGGCAGCGAAATGTTTTCGCATCACTAGAATGTGTTACGCGTTATGCGGTGGCGACGTGCGTGGCAGAGACCGGGGTCCAATGCATTGGATCGCGTCGGATGATCTTCACCAACACCTTCAAGGTTCGCGTGCTAGATGAGCTGAAATGAGCCGGAATATCACATCACTGGCTGAACACCACAACATCAAGAGTAGGGGGCTATCTACGCATGGAAAAAGAAGGAGGCAGAGTTGCGCGAAGCGTGCGGCTACACAATGTCGTCGAAAGTCTGGCTCGGTGACCAAGGGCGCCCGTGCTCCTTCCCACCTGCTGAAGAGCGCGTGCAATGGATAAAATCTATGCGGCGTGATGACTTTCCCTAAAGATGAGCCATCTTGTTGCGTTCGTTAGGGATGAGTATGATGAATGGGTACACAAATATCTAACTTCGAGTAAGTTGATAAGCCTTTATCGCCCGCTGCAACGATTTGTTTGTCGACATGGCTACTCTTTTCGGCGGCCAACAAGAACTGTCCTATCTTCAGACAGTTCAACAACTCGAGCAAGAATGGTTTTCAAGCGGGGTCGGTGCATCGATTGCTAGAGTGTACGCGCGAGAATGCGTATTTAACGCGGACGAAACAGCGGTATATTATGATGAAGGGCCGGGAACTATAATTGCAGAGCGAGGCTCGAAGAAATCGGCTAAGGTTCGCGGCCGAACACGATCATAGCGGGCTAGTGTTCTTTTAGTGGTGTCTGCGACTGGTCAGAAGCTTCGGCCCATTATCATCTTTAAGGGTCAACCTGGGGGACTGTCGAGCAGGAGTGCAATGGCTATACGGATATCGACGCTACGGTGCAGTCAAACGCTTGGATGGATGGCCGCATTTGGAATGACCACTTCATTGATGGAATGTGGGCTGAGTATGTGTCAACAACTCAATCTGGGCCCCTAGCACTGTATGAGGATAACTTGAGTGCCGTGTTTCTGATGCTTCTGCAGAAGCGCTAGCGTGTTGGGGCACAGAGCTAGTGTCACTTCCCAAGAACACTACTTCTGTGCTACAACCTCTCGATGTTGACGTTATGGGTCCGTTTAAAAAGCATTTGCGAGTGCTAGCGCTAGCTTACGAACTGTCATGCATACAAACCCATCAGCATATGCCTCTCCGCAACCGTCTGCTCGCTCTCATGAAGGTGCCCGCTAGACAGAAGCGAAATATTGTCGTCGCGAAAGTTGTGAAGGCCTGAGAGAGTGCCAGTGAGCGGTGCACCTGCCGAGCGTGGAAGAAGGCAGGTCTTTAGTCGAACCCGTCACACTTTTGAATAATGACACTCTGTGCCTTAAAGTGTTTCTCCAATCAAACTTGCTGTGTTGTGTGATTTGCTGTTTAGTCGTTCGTGTCACATCATTGTGTCGTTTGCACAATCCATACCGTACAAACAAATAACCTCGGGCGTCACATCAATTCGTCGCAATCTGCCGGAAGTGAGCGCCACTCATTCATTCCTCCGTCTCCATAATTTTTAACGAGTTCTTACGACGTTACAATAATGTACCGTCGTAAAAAAGTAGCTTACATGATGATCCCGTGATTTACGGTGGTCCCCTGACGTCAAGTCAGTGACTTGATCATGACATGATTCTGCGGGCTTGACCTTTCGAAATCTGGGCGATGAAACTCCGTACGTCTTTACCGAGATATTAATTTCCATCACTCTCACTGTACATCCTCGCAATGATATAATACTACCACCTGCTGTTCTTGCTCTCATCGTCCCAACTATTTTATGCAGGGAATGCGTTCGTGGGAATCGCATTTCAGCCACTGGTATTGATACATGGTCGCGACTTGACAGACTCAGATTCGCCATGTCCATCACGCTCGTGGACGACCAGGAGTCCTTCGAGGCCGCGCTGAGCTTCGTGGACGAGTACGTGGCGTCCACGTCGGACGTTGCAGTGTCCACCTCTTCCTCCAACTCCAATGAGGACCATCCAACCACTAACGAGACCACGGAAGACACCTCCCTCACTCTGGATGGACTACCGACTTCCAAGGAACTGGCGCTCGTCCAGAAGGACGCAGCAGCTCAAGAAGCTCCAGTAAGTTTTGCAATCGGCGTCAAGGAGAATGCAAAACCAGCCAAGAAACGGGCCTCAAAACAGGCCAAGAAAGCTAAGAAGCCGCTGACCTATAACCCCAATCGGGCGCGGGAGCAGCAGCGCAAGGAGCTGCTGTATCTAAGGGAGAAGGTGGTGGAGATGGAGCAGGAGCTCACAGCACTGCAGAGTACACGTCGAGTGAAGGTTCTGACGCCGGACAGGCTTGAAAGGGAGCAGCAGCAGGAAGGAGAAGAGATCTCAGACTTCCATGCTCCGAGTGTGTGGAAAGAGATGGCAGGGCATCAGTTGGAGCAGAGACTCAAGTCGGAGCGTGAGAACCGCCGACTGAAAGTGGTGCTAGAGGGACAGATCAAGATCGGCAAGAGTCTTGAGAAGCTGCTGGAAGCCAGTCAGACCACCAAGGTGCGTCCACGTTTTCTTTTGGTAGTTTATCAAATTCGTGGTAAACTGTTGCGCATATTGTTGTCATTGCTTTGGATGCTTTGCAGCCAATGGAGTCGTGTGTGTACGGCCCCCAGCGTACTCAGCGCATCCATACGTCCGCACCGGACCGGTCAGGCCCAGACGTGTTTGCGGAGCTGATGGCAGGTGTGGGCCAGTCGTACCGCGAAGTGGACGATGTGTTCCGGGCCAATGGGCTGGCGACCATGGATTTGTCTTTCAGTGACGCACAAATGCGCGAAGGCCCCGATGGCATCTTTATGGAGATGTTTGCCAGCAAGGTGTTTCCGTTCGACGTGTCAGCGACGGGCACAGCTGCGTGGAAGTACTTTGCCAAGTCAATGGAGCACATGCCCTTCCGCTTCTTGTATCAGAAAGACCCGCAGGTACGTCTCTATGGATTAGCTTGTCCCTATTGTGCTGTTGCTTCCGTAATAATTTGATTTGCTTGGCAGAACCTCGAGACGACAGATGACACGATTGTCGAGAGTTTCGGTATTGAGTTACATGCGAACGGAACCCAAGCCGATTTCCTTGTCAAGCAAATATTGCGTCGTTATGTAGAGGAAGACCGCGTGGTGATTGTGTGGAGGTCATACATTGACCCCGTCGAGTTCTCGGGCGCCCCATTGCGCGGGGCAGAATTTCAAGAGAAGGGCTATCTGGTGGTGCGTCGACCTCAGAATATGGCCCCAGGTTTTGCGTTGCTGCAAACATGCTATATTGTATCCCCGGATACACCCGTGTACTCGCTGTCGGACGAGGGAGCCATTACTGGTGCTTTGACCGATTTCGTCCTCAGCGGAACGGCAGCCAATATTGCTGCAGGACACCAAATGATTGAGAACATTCTCTTCAACGAGGCCATGAAGACCCACAGTCGTGTCTAAGCTGATGTGCGTGCTGCTCGTCACTGCGAGGACAAGGCAACGAAACCTCCTCCCGGTAATAAATTGTGTATGAATATACTTAGTAAGGCTCGACGGTTAGGACGAAGACCGTGTGCTATTATTAGTACATGGTTTGTTATACCTGCAGCAACTACAATATGAGTGTTGAGCAACATGTGCTGGATAATCATTCCGTTGCCACCATTCGTTGAAGCGCACACTAAATAAAGCCACCATTTGACATCAGAAGAGGTGAAGATTTTGCTGAGGCCACGAGAAAGCTGAAAGCCATAGTACGTAGATAGTCCGCGTGCATTTTCTGATAATGGAACTGTTTGCAGCGTGGAATCTGTTTGGGAGGAAGACCAGGCATACAATTTGACTTGAGCCGTGCGAATGACAGATCAAAACATAACACACATACTCATGCTAAACTTAACTGAGCAATAAGTGCAACATATATTTACTCGTTGATGCATGTGTTGCTAGATTCTTGATCTGCTAAGAAATCGCCGAGGAGATACCCCGGAGTGATTAAAGCCTGTTCCAGAACGCGAGTTGCATCCTTCACGCTTCCCAGCGCCCGAATCAACGATGGCAGCAAGTCGACAGTGACCTCCAAACGCTCCACAAAACCACTTTCATCATCAAAGAAGAAAATCATTGAACATCGACAGCGAAGACGATACCCCAGAAGTCGGCCCTGCAATGAACTGCACTGGATTTTGTCTTGAAAGACTTCCGGTTTCGCCAGGTGAGGAAACACATTTTGAAGCGTGAATTCCGTGATCGTCAAGCTAAGCACCCCAGTAGTTCTCATGATACAGGAGGTTTCAGACTCAATTCGCACAAGCTGAAGGTGCGGCTCTCCAAAATACAGCGCGTAGCGTCTGAGCTGCTCCGTCAAAGCGTCAAAGCCGTGCAGTTTGCCCAAGGCTACGTTAGGCTCAAGGACAGTTTTTAGATAGTCAAGACTACGTCGAATATCGGCGTCCTTCTCCATCTCTTGGGCATTCGTCACGCACCACGGGGATCGGAAACTTGTGTCTAACAAATAGAACACCTCGTTCACGATTCGCCATGGACTCGGCTTCGGTTTGCCTCGTCGTTTAAGACCTCGACGCTTGAGCTTGAGGCCCTGGATCTCTTGTCCCAATTGTTTGAGGCTTTTATGCAGGCGATGCTTTTGCTGCTCCTCGAGATCACGCTGTTTTTGCGGTAGCGAGCTTGACCGGCTCGGAGTTGAGCCCGTCGAGTTGCCAGCTTGGCTGCCGCGATTTTCTCCTTCTTTTCGGCAACGCTCAGGTAGCTTGGACGTGATTTTGTAGTTGGTGACAACGGCGCGTAGTTCCCTTGCCAGCTTGAATATGTGATCTCTGGAGGGTATTCGCTCCCACCAGCAAGACGATCACCTCCTCGATCACGTGCCAAAACGACGCCAATCACACTGTCGCTGAGCTTTGCGGAGGCTTGCTGGAAATGGGTCTCGGAGCGGCTGGCCATTGGGCTCGAAGTTGTTAATTGGGCTCGAAGTTGTTAATTTGGAAATGGATTGCAATTTGTGAAGGCGAATCGCAACGAGAAAGTTCCACACGGTATCGATCTATTCCGATCGGATTGTGGCAGGATTATCCCCACGCAAACATCGCGTAAGGGAATTGCCACTACGATATGAACAGCTGCGGTTCGGAACCCGAATCACGCGGAGGACAGGCATGGCATGTCGGTCCTGGTCCACGAAGTTCGCAGCATATTGCAATTCTGTTGTATTATGCCACCGTCGTTTGACGCATGCCAAATTCTGTGAAGTTGTTGCCGTGTTGCTTTTGGTCGTGTGCAAGCCATACAGTATCAGCAATCAAGTGACCTGTAAACTGCGTCTGAATGTCGCCACAGGTTACATGCTCGCCTTACGAAGGATAAGTTGAGAATTTGATTATCGAGAGTTTACTGTCCGCGATACGCGCGTGCTTTTAAAAGTCTGTAAGTTGAGGTTGCTCGATTCGGAGGAACCAGGACGATACCTTTGCTGGGGTTTCTCGTGTTCTTGGAGATCATGTCGTCTTACCGAGTATCCTTAGCATGCAAGTTTTGGAGTTGTGACTTGGGATAGATACGGGGAACTCTGGCTGGTCTTAAAACAAATTCAGAGAGCTTTCACGACACGATGTGGACGCTCTTGTGTAGATCGAGAAGAATGCGTGCCAGCGGTAGTAGGTTCGATGTGTTGAAGAAGATTTTATCGTTTTGTTGTCGTCGACGGCAAATGGTGTGGGTCCTCGCGCTGGTGAGCAACTTAGAATCCAACCTCAATGCTCATCATAACAGCATCTTCGCTATCATGAGCATTTGATCTTCAGGGAGCTGACATTGTCGTAAGAAACCATCGACCTCACTGTTTTTGTTTCGTCTCCGGTGGAGATCCACTTGAGATAGTACTGGTACCAGATTCTTTACTCCGATAAAGTAGCGCGATTCATCAGAATGATTCACCAGATAATTCATGCATGATGATCGTGTGCATTGTAAACTGTACACATGTGGCAGGCCTCCACAGCCATTTTAAAGCACAACAAATCATTACAGCGCAATGATTGCGGGAGGCAAATTCCTCCGCAATCCAGTCACGGGATGGGATCGGGATACGCTTCCTAGAGCAACAGTGTCGAGCGTATTATAACCAACTTCCAGCAACCCTCCGCGACAACACGATAGGCGTGCGAACTATTTTTAACGATGTGAAAGAGTGACGGACACATGATGCAAATTGGCTATGAAATATGACATGCAGCATGCTCGCATGGCTGGCGCCCGCTGCGGGATAAAACCGGAGTTGTCGGGTGAATTGACATATCCTGGGAATAACACATGACCACATGTGCTGCCATTCCACGCGAGACCGCGCGTAAAGTGCGAAGTCGGGCCACCACCATGTCCGTGCTCAACATGACACTACTTGCTCAAATAAAGCTAGCACAAGATTGAAAAATAGTAAGGCTCGAAAACGTTGACCTTTTGCGACTTAAACGCACGGACAATTTGCTTGGCTCGTTTGCTATGTTTTGAGTCGGCATCAGCATGAGCGTAACCGCGAGCCTGGGCACAGCAAAAAATAAGAAATTGTAAGGCTGTGCGTCTCGATTTTCCCGCAGGATCACTTACTGTGATGTGATGCCGCATCGCATCACTGATGCGCTGCTGAGATGATGCCTTGTCATGGGCACTGCTGTCTTCGCCCACTATCGCTTATTTCTCAAACGGCTCTCAAGCGCTCAGTCACTTGTTCACGCACCATCTAAGAAGGCGTCATGCGTCTATGCAACGTCGTGCAGGTCTCTCTGGTCTCCTTCCTCGCGAGCGCCAACGCTCTCTGAAGTCCCAGAGGAACTCACGTCCAACAAACCGACGTTCGGAGTGGTGACAGGAACTTGCGTCAGTTTGACGACAATGAATCCCCGGAGAAAACGGACAGCGAAGGAGCGAGAATGCTGATGCTCTCGGGTGAAAACATCGCGTTGAAGAAAGTTTTCTACAAGATGTTCCCCCACGTTAAAAATCAATCGATCATGAAAAGCACCGGCACCGCGATGAAATTTCGTCCGTTGAAAATCGAGTTTGTCAACGGAAAATGGATGGTGAAGCCGCCGAGAGTACAAAGCTAGCTGCCTACACATGTTTTGCAGAGGAACCTGTATTAATACACCCTGCTAAATAAACCCACCGTATGCGAAGGCTGAGATTTTAGCTGGCTTACCAGCCTACACAATTTACTACTACGTAGTACATCATTTGAGTGCGCGAAATCGCCTCCACGGCGTAATCTTAGAAAGAACGTGAGCTGTGCGTATGTTCGTTCGCAAAAAAACCGTAGCAATGACTTTTTAGCTCGAAAAAGTAGGAATGCCTTTTATTGCTGGGTGCTTCGAAGGAACACAGTACTATCCCAGAACACATTTTGTACTGGGACCAGGGACTGGCTGTTGTTTCGAAATTAGTACTTTAGATGAACCCCTCAATTGTCATAGCGCCAGGAACGGCAAAATTATTCTAATTTAGGGGTATTCCAATCTCGGGGTGTGCCGTTTTAGGGGTACACTAAGGTGCAGCTTCAACCATTCATCACCTGAGCAGCCAACTAATGGTGCTCAGAGCTTTAGATGCTGGAATTATTAAAAGTGATACCGACGGCGTCAAATACAGCATGCTCTTGATGAGATGATCCTGGAATGAATCTGAGCACGGCCGCCAAGCTATGCAACGTTGCCGCGCGGCAAGCTATTTCGTGGAGAATCGCCTGCTGGAACTCTTTGCCTTCTTCGATAATTTTGAAGTGTTGGGCTACTACAGGCCTCCAAGGCTATTATAACTGCGAGTTTGATGAACCTGAAGAGGAAGACGCTATTACAGGGAAGCTTTCGACCATGCTGTCGCGACTTCACGCCAACAATCCGATGTCAGTTGATGAGCTGCTAAATCCAGAGGAAGAGAATGAAATCGTGGACGAGCCGACTGACCAGGACTTTTGCGGGATCGAGAAGTAGGAGAGTGCCGACAATGATGTTGCAATAGACGATGCATGCGGGAATGCTTCTGACAAAGGAGTTGACTGCCGCCGAAATCAAGGATTATCTCAGATGGATAGGGAAACTTTTAATTCGTGCCGACATTAAAGGAATGTCAGACAGATCGGTGAGCGGACTTCGTGCAATGCAGCGATTATTCCGAGAGGAATTGGAAAACAAACAACGACGGAAGATTGCAGGTGTCAATGCTAGACTTCATAGTTTGACCTGTTCGACTTTGACTGTAGCCATAATTAAGCACCCTTTTGACGGAATATATTTTGATTTGTTATTCCACATTCCGACTGAGGGGATTTAGTAATAGTAACTTAGGTTTGTATACCACGTGTATCATCGGGAACCAACATTTTATTCCATTTCAGGGTGTATTCCAAGTCTGGGGATTACTAACGAGGGGTTCATCTGTGTATCATTATCCTATGTAGTAATATAGTGCTAACTTGGTTTGTCAATTTATGGGCCCGACCAGTTCATGGCCCCATCTCTACACCTTTGCCTGTCCAAGTTCGCAGCAGTGTATAGAACAAGGATATATGACAGATGCCATGGTTGGTCGCGAATGCATGGGGACAGCCAGCATCCTTTGGTGCGATTGCGAGTGAGTGACTCGTTGTCTTTTTATTTATTTTTTGATATTCCATTTGCAGGTTGTTTTAACACGGACGTCATTTTTTACAATTGCAATTTATTACTAAGATATGCACAATCTCCAGCTGTTCTCTTGGTTCAGCGAATCGCCAGGCTGAATTAAGCATACGTGGCAGGCAGCAATTGCAAACAAAAACGCAAGAAACAAAGGCCGTTTTCAACTGCCAAAATGTAAAGGAAGGACTTTCCGCACACAAAAACGGACACCAAATTCAGAATCTACGCCCGTTTTTACCCCTTATATCTAACTGTCGATACGGGATTTGTGCCAGGAAGTAGCCAGTATTTATGCCTAAAGTCCGTCCAAGGTTTGCTGGCCGGGACAACAAGGCAATCTCGTGTGAAGTAACCAAAGTAACTCTTAAACTTAGAGATATATTTCGGAAAAATAGGATTGAGACCAGTGTGGATTTAGTGTAAAGCAGACTGGTGACCAGTGACAAACCTGTTCCGTGGGGAACATGCCGAAAGAGCCAAAGCACACACTTGCAGCGCGCACTCGTGTGCTGCAGGCATACCGAGAGGGCAGAGACAGGATGCTTGTAGCAGACTGCAATGACATCCCTCCCACTACGGCGCGCAACATCGTCGATCGGGGACACCCGAGCTGAAGAAGAGGGGCGGAGCGAGGGCTGCGAGTACCAAGTGCACACCGGCAATGGAGGAGGCACTGGTAGAGTATCTGGAAGATATCTGCCAGTATACGCTTGCCCAATGCGTGATATGCTGCACTACGACTTCGGAATTCTCGTCAGCACGTCCCTGATCAGCAAGAAGCTGTGCGACAAGCTCTACACGGTTAAGCAGGTAGGTTTCATTAACCGTTATGCACTGTAGTGCCGAACTGAGAGTACTGTGTGTACTGCTTTGAACAGGTGAGAGTAGAACCGGAAACATGCAATAACGAGACGAACATCGAGAAGCGCAGGATGTTCGGTGAAGCGCTGCTGAAACACGAGCGTGAGGGAGCCTTCATTGTCTACTACGACGAGACAAATTATAATCTGAATTTTAAGCGGGCACGAGGGCGTGCTCCTAGCGGTCAGCGAGCCGTGGTGAGCTCCCACCCTCCAAGGGTGCCAATCTACAACTACAGTGTGCGGTATCACCTGAGATCGGCCTCGTGTGCTACGCTAAGGTACGTGGGAGCATCAAAATGGAAGTTAATGCTGATTTTGTGGACTCTGTCTACGAAGCCGTCAAGCAGCATGACGTTTACCAAGCCCACTTTGTGGGCAAGACCATTGTCATTGTGCTGGACAATGCCCCTGCCCACAGTCAGACTGAGGGTCTTGTCCGCAGCCGAAGTGATCTGACACTGCTACGGCTCGGCCCGTACTTACCAATGTGTAATCCAATCGAGGGTACGTACATTTGCAAGGGGTATGACAGTTTATAATCGCACTGACTTTATTAATGTTACTGTATGCAGGCTGCTTCAGCGTCCTCAAGTCTGGCATCAAGGCCTTTCTTGCGCTGAGCCACGATGAGATGATCGCCGCGCCGCATGGCCAGAAGACTGAGCTGCGAATGCAACTGCTGGAGAAGGCAGCAGAGCGTTGCCTGCCATGCATGGATATGCGCCTGGTGAGCAAGATGGCTCGCCATTGCGCATTTGCTGTCGCTGCAGCGATTCGTAGTGAGCCCATTGAGTACGGGACATAGGAAGTTTGCCTTACACTAAATCCACATTGGAGTACAAAATATTTTTTAAAAATCGAAATGACAAAAGTTGGTTACTTCACACGATTTTGCCTTACACTGCTGCGACCTTGGACGGGCAAAGGTGTAGTTTATCCAATGTGAACGGATATCGACCGCTTGTGATTGGTGCATCGAATTCTAATCAGTTCGTGGACCACGAGAAATTAGGGCATCTCCACCGCGTAGCAGCAAATCCAGCAGCAAATCACAAAAATAACCCTTCGCCGGGCGTTTGCTGCTGGCAGCAAATTGTGTGATTCGCACCGCACAACACCAACCAAGACGGCGCAAAAGATGCAGAGGCATGCAACGGCATGGGCGATGGCGATAGCGACAACGTGTATATTGCATTTACTCAATGTGGTTCTATCTAGCCCACAGACGTCGCTCTGGTGTCCTTAATCCCTGGTATCGACGAGAGCGGACGGCAGCAACGCTGTCCGAGTAAAATGTCAAGTATTCACACTTTTTTTAATAAATGAGACAATTTAAGACGGACGCGGATTTGGGACTGGCCCCAAGACATGAAGCAAATCGGCTCCGTTTGGTGCTGCAGAAAGTGTTTTTGGTGCTGGTCTAGTTTGGTGGTCGCGGTGGAGCGAGTTGGCCGTAATTTATCAGCAAATTTGCTGCCGTAACCGCATTGTGCTGCCGCGGTGGAGATGCCCTTAGAGAACTTTCGGCTTTAGCTGCCGCGGTGGAGATGCCCTTAGAGAACTTTCGGAGAGGACTTGAGTTTCAGTTTCACTTGAACAGGCGTGCATCTATGCAATCCGTAAGTTAATCTCATTCAGCAATTTCGATTTCCTGCCAGACCTGGGAATTCAGGTCGAAAACTAAAGGGGACGAAACAGACGAGAAGGATTAGTGCTTCAGTGGACGCAGTTCTCTGCCTCATACCTTATATTTCAACTCGAGGCATGAGCGATGCCTGCGCCGACACCATCGACAAACGCACGGCCACACCCTGTGCTGCACATATTGATAAGCCTCAGCCCATCCGAAAGAAGTTTGCCGCCGTGAACGATGTTATTTTGCTGTGTGCTGTAAATGCTTTTCGTCCATGGAGGGCTCCAGTTGGTACTTCTAATGGCATTATGAAGGTTTTCGAGGACGTTGTGGCGCGGACCCTGGGTTAGCGAGGTTGTAAAATAAAAATCTCGACTTACCACGAAGAAAGGGGGTGACGAAGGCGAATGGGATCATACAAAGCGAGCTCGAGCTGACAAATTGGTCGCGTGTGCGTGAGGACTGCAGGGAGCAAAATTTAGCGCTTCCGCCATTTTCGGGCCTAAAAAAGACTCACGCAAAACGGTCGATTCAATGGCTAAGATTATTTGTATCGAGGACATGCTGACGCCACCTCCGCGGAAAGAGGGCACTAGCAAAAACTAACAGCATAACCAACGGGCGCAGCAGCAGAGGAAGTTCTGCTTGTTGTGGACAATCATGTCGTGTGAGTTTTATGTGAATCTTTGTATGAACTGGTCAATTAAAAATATAGAAACATATATTTGTTGGCTTCGTCGCGCGCGTTCGCGGCCAAATCAACGTCTTTTGCAGCGCGAAGGGCCTAAAAGTCGTTCTTTAATCGAGTGCAACAAACCCGAAGTTCGCGGACAAAATTTTGTTTGTAGATATGGCTTCTCGTCCTTAACTTCGAGCTGGTGGGTCATGAATGGATAAACCACGTTAGTAGTTGAATCGGAGCTGAAATGACTACCAAAAATTTCAATCCTACATTTAAGCGTTTAAACATAGATTTAATCCAATTTTAAATGTAGGAGTGAAAATAATGACAAGACCTCTAAACAGCTTATATTGAATAGAACACTCCTTTTAAGCTGAAGATGTTTCATAAGTCATCAAGCACCAAATATTCATAGGAACGATTATAGAAACAATGTCGCCGAAAAATCTTACATACAAATCTGACAACATCATTTATATAATGATTTAAATATCAAGATCAGATCTCGAATTAATTAATAAATTTCTATAGAAAGAAAAGCGCGATAAATATACTACAACTATAAGCAAATTTTGATCTTAAGCGAAGAATATAGAAGTATATATAACAACATATCCCACCAACGCAACCAACAACAACAACAATGAAAGGTAGAATTTACAGAATAATTCACGTTGAAAGTGATCTGACTTATGTTGGAAGTACTATGAACAAATTAAGATATCGTTGGCAGTTTCATAAATCATCATATAAATCTTGGT
Source organism: Phytophthora constricta (assembly GCA_011947335.1). Taxonomy (NCBI): domain Eukaryota; phylum Oomycota; class Peronosporomycetes; order Peronosporales; family Peronosporaceae; genus Phytophthora; species Phytophthora constricta. The sequence goes on along the minus strand of JAAVTI010001052.1, from coordinate 8,389 downwards.
TAAACGGAACTAGCTCTGAGATCTCAATATTTCCACACTTTAAGGAATTTGGTGTTGATAAGTTTAAAATAATTTTGGTCAAAGAATACGATGTATCTGATCGAAAACATTTACAGGCGTATGAACAGCTTTGGATTAATAAGTTTAAAAAGTCAGTGGTTAATAAATATTCAGCATTTGATATTAACCCATTAAGTAAAAAGAGGCACTCGGAAAGAATGAAAAAGTACAAGGAAGAAAATAAAGAGAATATAAAGAAATTTAACCAGGAATATTATAAAAGAATAAAGATAAGTTTGATTTGAGAAGTAAAGAGCGACAGAACACAAAGTTTAACTGTGACTGTGGAGGTAAATACTCACTTGCTACAAAACATGTTCATATTAAAACGAAAAGACATAGTATTTTCTTAGACCCTGAAGCAGATGTTCCATCGAAACAACATCAGAAGAGTAAACCAGCAACCAGCACAGCAACCAGAACACCAGCTATGATAAAAGCACAAAAGAAATATTATCTCAAGACACGTGAAACGCGGCTTGCAAAGCAAAAAGCTTACGATTATTTGCATCGTGATCAGATTCACGAGCGACAACGTAGCTATAAAACGGTTACTAAAGTTGAGTTACCACCTCGATTTGAAAAAGAAACATCAAAATCTAATTAATTAAAAATATTTTTTTGTATCTTCTATAATATACAACATTTATAACCATAAGTCTATCCTAAGGCAAGATCTAATAATATAAAGTTCAACTTATTATAACTTGAGTAATATAAGAAGATAATTTAGTCAGCGATATATAACGATGCTTGCTCACGAACTTGAAGGACTGAAACGTTTAGGACTTAAACCTATTAAATGGGGCACCAGCTACCGTCTAAAGGTTCGAGGGCGAACCAACAAGATGGTTTTCATCAGCAACGTAAGTGAATTCAAAAATAAAAAACTGGTTGCTAAGTACTACAATGTGACTATGGATAAGCTAAACAAGCAGCTAGCTCCCGATTATCACGAGGATCCTAAATATCGTTTCTACAATAGCAAATTTGGAGAGTCTCATCTATATGAATACATTCCAGCTGGAGAGTTTTACGAAAAGCTTGAGCACGTTTTGTTAAGTCAGAAGAAAGCTTACAAAGTAAATATTGCTCTCGGTTACACGCTCCATGATCCTATCAACGATGAGGACTTTCACTTCTATCCTAACATCGAAAACACAGCCGTTTATGACAAGCCATTCGCCGTGAATAGTCGAGCTGATGCGAGAAAAATCGTTTCTGATATCAGAACAAGAGAGCTTGCTGACAAACTTACTTACCCTAAATCAGGAGTAAAGCTCAAAGCGATTACCGCTTTTAGAATCTATATCGATTATCGCGATCACGTTCTCGGTGATAGTGATGCTGTCGTACCAGAATTCATTAAGAAGAACAAGTATATCATCAATTTTACAAAGACAAACAACAAATGCGTTTTCTTCAATATTGCTTACCACAACCAACCTGAACCAAAGAGACCCGATCGTATCAAATCTTTTGTTAAGGATACTTTCAAGCAATATTGTAGATTTAAGGGTATCGAGTACTCATTAGGTCTATTCAAAAACTTTAAGCCGATTGACCTTCTTAAATTTGATGAATTTGAAGAGTGTTTCAATCTAAATATTAATATTTATGATTTTAACAACGCAACTACTGAAGTGAATTGTATTAGACCAACCGTAGGTAAATATAATGATACGCTCAACATCCTTTCACATGACAATCATGCTTTCTACATCACAAACATTGATAAGGTACAGAGTAAGTATATCTGCTCAACGTGCTCGATGACTTTCGATAATTGTTCACGTTTAGCAAATCATAAAAATATGAAGTGTGATCGAGTAAATATTGCTACTTTTCCTAAAGAGCCAAATATGTATCAACCTAATCCAAATATGATTCAATCAATGCTAAGGAAGTACAACATCAGAGATGTCGATCACTATGTTGATCATTTTATTGTTTGGGATTTAGAAGCTATATTAGCTCCTCAAGAATTTAACCATGAAGCCAAGACTCAATTCTATAATGAACATATTCCTGTATCAGCAAGCGTATCAGATAGCTTAACTAAAGGTGTCGAATGCTTTGTTAACTCTGATTCGAAGTTATTGGTTACTGATATGATGACTTATATCAAGCTGATTCGTGATAAAATCTTTGAGTATAATGTTCAGAAATATGAGAAGTTGATCATTAAGTTAATGGATTCTTTAGGCCTGGCAATGATTCCAGGTGAGATCATAACAGAAATATTTTATAGTGGTGATCTCCATAAGTGGATTGGTCCTTCTAAATCATTTTCTAACTTGGCTGAATTCGTTGATTCTAATGTGTCATCCTTCGTTAATAAAGACGCAAGACGTCTATTAACCATACTTAAGCAGGTTCCAGTCCTTGGTTTCAATAGTGGATCGTATGATATCAATCTGATTAGAACCGATCTTTTCGACATATTGTACAAATCAGGTAATATGAAAGTCATCAAGAATAATGGTTACATGGCTATTTCAACATCGCAATACAAGTTTCTTGATATCCTTAATTACGTTCCACAAGGCGTAAGTCTCGATAAGTATCTCAATACGTACATTGGCGGCTGCACATGTGAAGATAAAAATCGTTGCTCATGTGGCTTGACTAAGGGTGTTTTTCCATATGAATACATCACTTCATTCGAAATCCTTAACGAAACGACTATCCCTCCCAAATCAGCGTTCGACAGCAAGCTCCGTAAAACGTCTATCTCTTCTGAGGACTATGAGCGTGTTCAATTTGTTTGGAAGCATTATGAAATGAAGTCGATCAAAGATCTTCTTATTTGGTACAACAACCTCGATGTAGCTCCTTTCATCATTGCAATCCAGAAGCATCGTGAATTATTCAAACGTTTCGAGTTGGATATGTTTGTTGACGGGGTCAGCTTACCTGGTCTTAGCGAGAAGGTAATGTATCAAACATGTATGAAAGATCTAAAGCCTATTCCTAAGATAGCTGCTAAATCATTTGATTTCCCTATTGGACGATTCAAAGGCTATATCAAGCAGGATAAGGAAGCTAATCATGATTTCGATATGACGATTGGACATCTTAACTATCTGCTCAAGAAGCAAAAATATCTATGCTCACATTGCTATTGTCAATTGGATACTGAAAATGTTTCAGCTGATCGTGTTAATAATAGGGTTGGTCACAAAGACGGTAACATCATGATCAGCTGCGTGCCGTGTAATGTCGCTCGTAAGGACATGTCAATTAAAGCTTTCCGACACAAGAAGCTGCTTGACTACAACAGCGATCGCTTAGTATATTCAATTGATGAAGAGGAAGGAGAAATCTATCATAAGATGAAAGCTAATATCGCTGGCGGCCCATCCATCATCTTCAATAGATATGCAAAGCGCAACGAAACCAAGATTAGAGGTGGTAAATTATGTAAGAAGGTTATTGGATACGATGCTAATGCTCTTTATCTATGGTGCTTAGGAAATGACATGCCTTGCGGACGTTTAACTACTATCGAGCCTTACGCCAATATCATTGATGATATTAAAGACAATAAGATCTTTGGTTTCTTAGAGTGCGACATAGAAACACCAGAACACTTAAAAGACTACTTTTCCGAGATGACTCCTATTTTCAAGAACATTGATATCGAACCAACTGAGGAGGTCATTGGTAAGCATATGTTCGCCTATAATCAGTCTCGCGGTAAAAACATGTCCAAGAAGAGTCGTAAGCTTATTGGTAGTTACTTTGGTGAGAAAATCCTTATCTACGCACCTCTACTAAAATGGTATCTCGAGCATGGCATGGTCATCACCAAGACCTATAGCTTCATCAAAGCAGCTGCTCATAAGCCTTTCAAATCCTTTATGGAGCAAGTGTCTGACGCACGACGTGAAGGCGATGTCGATAAATCAAAAGAGATGATTGCTGATATGATGAAGCTCGTCGGTAACGCTGCGTTTGGTCGATCTGGCATGGATATGTCTAAGCATCGTCAAGTTGAGTTTCTATCGAACGAAGATGAAATTATTAAGGCTATCGAGCACTTCACTTATCTGTCCAGAACCGACTTCACTGATGAAATGGTTGAGATAGTTAAATCAAAGCGCCGTATCAAACTCAGCAACCCCATTCATCTTTCCATTGCTATCTATCAACTTGCTAAGCTGAGAATGCTTCAATTCTATTATGATTGTATTGACTTCTACTTTGATAGATCTGATTTCGAATACCAGGAGATGGATACGGATAGTGGCTATATCGCTTTCACCTGTGAAGACCCCTTTAAAGAATGTATCAAGCCACATTTAGTTAAACACTTCGAGAAGCATAAGTATGATTGGTTTCCCCGTGACGATAGTCTTGAGAATGCTGCTTTTGATCGCCGTACGCCTGGTCTATTCAAAGAAGAATTCAGGTGCAATGCTATGGTTTCTTTATCATCTAAGAACTACATCTGCTATCTAAGTGATAAAATCGATAAAGAAACAGGTAAGTCTATGATTAAGCTTTCTGCTAAAGGCGTACAAAAGAAGAAAAACTCTAATGTTCTAACGCCTGAGAACTTTGAATCAGTAGTTAAGCAGGATGAGTCAATCAAGAAATATCACTACACTATCCAAGGAACCAATACAGGTTTTCGTATTCGTAAAGAGACTAACTCAATCATCACTTACTCGCAGACGAAAACTGCCCTTTCGTACTATTATGATAAGAGACAGGTTCTAGATGACGGAATTAGCACTGTCCCTTTACAAATTTAGGGACCACTCAGCCATTTTTTTATCAACATGATATAGTCCTGGATAAAAACGATAGATAACTTATTGAAGAAACTTTACTATGATCCTAAAACTGGTTATGTAGGTGTTAATGCTCTATATGAAAAAGCAAAACAAATAAGAAAGACCATCAAGCTTAAAGAGGTGAAAGGTTGGTACAAAGATCAAACAGATATTCAACGATATAGCGAGAAAAAGTCTCAATTTCAGGATTTTAAGATCACTTCACACAATCCCAATAGTTGGCAAGCTGATTTAATGTTTAAGAGCGGTAAAGTAATTTTTACTGCTATCAACATTAATAGTAGAATAGGCTTCGCTATGATCATAGAAGATAAACGTTGGAGTAGCGTGGTGAAGGCAATCAAGTCGCCAGAAAATCAAGGTCGATGTTTTAACGACTGATAATGGAGTCGAATTCATGTCTAAGAGAGCTCAAGCATATTTCAAAACTAAAAACATCATCCATTACAATAACGAAGCAGGTGATCATAGCACGATGGGAAAGATTGAACGTTTCAATCGAACGCTGAAATCACGTTTGATGAAAATCAGACAGCCTCTCACGATAAAACTTCTTAGTGATGTTATCGAAAATTATAATTCTACTATTCATAGCTCGATTAACATGACTCCTAACGAAGCTAGAGGTCAAGTAATGGAGAGTGAATTAAATTATAATAGAGACACCATGGATAGGCTACAGCTACAACTTGAAATTGGATCAAGCGTAATATACAGACTAAAAACAAAGCAATTTCAAAAGAATCGATTAAATGGAGTAAAGCCATCTACGAGATCGTTGGAATAGACGGATATCGAATCCAGATTCGTTCAAAGAATGGTCATACTCTCTACAAGTCACCAAACGATCTTAAATCAGTGAACGACTTACCTACAGAAGCTGAAACGAAGAAAGGTGATATTTTTGAAGTCGAACGAATAATTGATCACAAAAAATGCGATCTGGTAAAAATAAGTATTTAATCAAATGGAAAGGATACGACGAGCCAACCTGGGAAAATCAAGATAATTTGCGACTGATCAATAAAAACGAACTATCAACCGTCGAGAAAGAATATTTCTCAAATCGTTAAAGTAAAATCGCGAGGTAGCTTGACCGGTCTATACATTCTTTTAACTAACGGTTTCGGTGGAGATACTACATCACCTTTACGTTTTCTTTTAATCTCAAACAACTTAGACGCTTCTTCTTCAATATTAGAGTTATCGAATGGTTCCACCTCTTCGAGATCAATCCATATTAAAGCTGAATCCATAGCTTTATATTTCTCAATATATATACTTCAAAAATGAATAAGTGTAAAGCTATCACCAACAATAATAACCAATGCTCAAGGAACGCCCTAAAGAGTGGTTTATGTACTCAACATGATAAGGATTTTACAATTCATATGCAGCGTAAGGAGCTCAGCAAAATGCATCGACGCGTCAGATTCTACTGTGATAAAATCAATAGTTTTCATGGCATGATCACTGATATCCAGCGGCTCGATTACTTTAAATTTCACATCCAACAAATAGATCCGACCACTCGGGCATATCGTCACGTAATCAAAGATGATAAATTTAAGAATCAACTTGAGGCTCTATTCGATCTACCGATTGATGAGATATTACCATATTACGAAGCTTTATTAAAACGAAGAAACGAAATCGTTCATAAATATTCAATTAATGGGTGGACTGATGGTGCTATCCCCGAATCAATTAAATATAAATCTGATTCAAATCTCAGTAGTGATATATAAGAGTAGGTCTTAAAGAACTTGTTCGAAAAGATCTACGAACTTCGTTCTAATAAGAAGAAAACCAACATGTTTCCATCTTTCGACAATCTCGCTCAACGTGAGCTTAAACGTCTAGAATTGCTTCAAAAGTCACAATTGCGTGTCAAGCAAGCTAATCTTAAACGCGTTATGTTCGCCGAGACGAATTGGGCAAGCGACTTGGATAATACCATCACTACACTAAAGCAGAAGCAAGATATTTCAACTCAAACTGAATATGACGCTTCTGCTAAGGTTAGTGATGGACTTTTAAAAAGAATGACATCCCAGTGAGCTCTCAAATTAATACTGAAACGGATGATTACTCCAATGTTTCCCCTGATGTCTCAACACCTAATGTTCAGCCGATGGATGATGAAAATTTGTTTGATGATGAAAATTTGTTTGATGAGATTAACGAGCAGCAGCGAGCAAAGGATGCTTTGATTAAAATATTTGAAGTATATCCCGTATTAGATAAACTAAATCTACATCCACTGTCAACCAATGAGAGACAGCTAAGTAAATACTATCTTCGTAAAAATGCGAAGGTTGAAACAATTACAGGAAGGCAAGTGGTCGTCCCAAATATAAATTGGGACAAAACGTACGATTCTATCTACAAAGTCATTTCTTCTGATCCGAGATTCATTACCTATATCACCAATCGTAAGAAGGCCCCTCCAACAGCATTTCCTGAGTATGAAATGTACAACGATAAACCGCTTGACGTTTGGAAGCTTATAGGAGAAAAACGAAAAAGGATAAACGCCTCAGAAGGTGATGACTCTAATCGGAGCAAGCAACGACTTGAAGATAGTTTCGTCTATGATAATTCGACTTCAACTGAATTAGATGAAGAAGAGAGTAAGCGTAAGCTCTTTTGGATGATTTATAATAATATTAAATTGATTGAGACAAATGGTTCAAAGAAAAGCATCGTCCCTATCCTAAAAGGTGGTTTAAAGAACACAACACTTAGAGATAATGATTCGTACATTTGGATTAAAGATAACAATCTGGTTGCATTTGGTAAGGATTCCGATGTTTTCAGACCAGCAGTAACTCAAAAGTTGATTGGTTTTTCACTCTCAAGGAATTTATTGAAAAAGTCAGGATCAAGGTCATCCGATTCGCGAACTACGTTCGATTGATAATAAAGATAAGACATTAAATGCTAAAGCTTATAAACAGGCTATTGAAGGTGAGCCTCGTCATGGAACCATGAGTGGTATAGATGAAGATATGGATCGGCGATTATCCAACTCTGACAACGATGCTAAAACAATCCTAACTGAGTACTATAAATTACTTCACGCAAAGCGAGTTAAGATTGCATTTCGTCTCGTACCGATCGTTAATTCTAAAAAGGAGTAAAAATCATTCATCATATTACTTTGGCGAGCCAAGGCTTAAGCGTCCTTTAAATCTCATCAATACACCGCAGAATCCAAATGATAAGCATAACCCAATCAGTGGTACTGCATTGTCTGATCTTATGAAGAACATCCGATGGAAGGATACTCTGATATCGTTAGATAATGGATTTGATGAGTTTGATCGATATCTACAATCCATCGATGATAAAGATTTAAAAAGGAACTTTTGAGAATCTTACTAATAATCGTAAGATCCTTAATGAGGCGGTTCTAGCTAATAGTCAAGGAATTCAAAAGCAAAGTGGTGAGGAATATGATGAGTCAGAAGCTGCGTTCAATGATTATCAAAAGGCACAACAGCGGTACGATGAATTAAAGAAAA
>JAAVTI010001051.1:0-24695 GCA_011947335.1 Phytophthora constricta | reverse complement strand
GGAAACAGGGCGAGAGCTACGCTCTGTTTCTTAGCATACAAGTATGCGCGTATTGAGGAAGCGTAGACTTAAAGTTTGTATGTAAGATAGAAATACGCGAGCTCGCGTATTTCTAAAGCAATACTTAACACTTTAGATCAAAATAGAAAACTGAATTGAATGGCAGCCCGCCGCGTGGCGGGCTGGCCTTATCTTTACGCTAAACCCTTTAAGATGATATCTAATTGCAAGGGTGAGAGCATGGTTGGCTCTCACGCATTTGCATGAAATGCATGCACATGATTGGTTGAAATGTGGCCCTTTCAACCAATAGCTGTGCGCCTGAGCGCCCGTCAATGATAGTTACATTGACGGCTCGTAATGTTGGTCGCTAGTGTGTGTCCACACACACTAGTGGGTTTGCGTGTATTAGTGTACCCCGGGTACACTATCTGTGTAGCCCCGCTACACACCCCCTCTCAAAGTGCGAGTATCGCATTCGGGAGGTAACGGTGACCACGATCTCTTCTGTGGTCACTTTCCGTCTTCTTCGTTTAACGGAGAAGACACTCACGCTCATTTCGCAATGAGCGCGTCAAGTCCCGAGTCCCCGGGAGCCCCAAGGCTCCCGAAAGTCCCAAGACCTCCGCACCCGGTGGGATTCCCCATCGGGTGGCAAGACACTGTCAGTGCGTGAATATCACGCACTACAATTGGAGAGAGAGCGCTCTCGTGAGCGAGAGCGCTAAGCAAGTCGACGCTATCGTCGCCAAGGCAACCCGTCCCTTCGGGGCGGGTGAATCGACTGTCGCACAGCCTGCGAAGGCTGCGCGCACCACGTCCCCTGGACGTGATGGTGATGAGGAAGACCCTGGCCTCATTGTCGATTACGACAGTGATTCTTTGGCGGACGAAGAGGAGCACTCTTCGCCCGTGAGGGACAAGCCTGCTGTGAGCAAGCCTCTTCGCGAGAGTCCGTCGCCGGGCTCTCGTCGTCAACGTGAGGACTCGCCAGAAGATGGCGAGGTCGTGCACGCTAAGCGTGCACGGTCTGAGAGCAGTGGACCCGCGGAAACTCCATCCGCGGGTGTTTCTCCTTCCGCCCAGGCATCCTTGCCTGTTGGGCGCAGTGCGGCTCAGTCTCAGGGAGCTGAGCCGTGGAAGTTATCATCGGAGCGCATTCATCGCCTCCGATGGTCCGACGAAGGCGGCCAGGGCACACCTTGTGCTCTCTTCCAAGTCGATACCATCAAAGATGATGATATCGTAGAGGCGCTCGGCTTCGCGGCCGGCTCCGATGAGCGACGCAACTACTATGCGACGCTGTACCTTGCTCTTCGCTATTTCAGGGCGTGCGCCATAGCGCTAAGAGCAAGGTCTCTGAGACAGTCGCACTGACTCAGGGCTGGAACCAGTTCGTTATGAACTGGAACAGTGATGCTGCTGCTTTCCGAAAGCGTCTCGAAAGCATGCGTGAGCGCTATTATAACCATAATAGCGCTGGCAAGGCTACCCGCTTGCACGAACTCAGTGCAAGCGCTGGTATACCTTGTGCCGTTCCCCGTGGAGAACGGTGTCCAGTCTGTCCACCCAACGCGGACAGACTGCGTGAGAACGAAGTCGATGGGTACTCGACGATACGAGTACCCAGTGAAGTCCGAGACTGGCGCTTTACTGTCTTCCCGGATGCCGGGAAGAGAGCACCCCCGCCTGATCCCGTTACGCGCCTACCAGTCCCCGGGGGCGTGGGGTGGTATACTGTCCAGCCGAGACCTAGTCTCGGCTCGGGCGGAGGTGATGGCGGTCTTTGTACGCCATCACCATTTCCGGAATATCCCTCACGAGGATATTCCGCGGTTTCCACGAGTCGTGTTGGGGAGGGTATCCTCTCCAACGAAATCGAAAACGACGCTGACCTTGGTCAGTGCGTGGCTCCTGGTGAGCTACAATTCGCTCGACAATCCAGCGAATTGAGCCGTCGGCAGCCCGCAAAGGTGCCGGCGGAGGGGAAAACCTCGTCGCTTTGATCAGCCGCTTGAGGTTGATCAGACCTTCCAGCAACTGGCGGCTGTCTATGCCGCCTTCCGCCGTGAGGCTTGAAGACGATCGCTGAGCAAAGTCAGCTGATCTCGAACCTCTCGTCGCGAGTGTCCGCTTCTCGCGAGACAGCGAGAGGAAGTTTGCGAAGCTCGTTGAGAGCGTTCGCATGCGTCGCTCGCGCTCTGCGCGCGAGCGCGACGAAGGTGACGAGTCGTAGCTCGACCATCACGCTTCTTCGTGCCCATGTTGAATGAGCGCGCGGGCGTATCATGCTCATGATACGCCTTCAGTCGCCCGACATAGAACGTCGGGTGCAGTCTCATGCTGGTTGGTATGTCCAGCGTGTAGGCTGTGCCTTGGCGATGCAAGACACGAAAGGGGCCGATGAAGCGTGGAGCAAGCTTGCTTGCTCCAAAGTCCGAGACTGCATGTCTAGCCAAGTTTTGCGTAGACAGTAAAACTAATGAATTCGTTTTGAACTCACTAATGTTGTTGCGTGACTTCTTGTCAGCGTTCATCTTCTGTCGGTCGACAGAAGATGCAATAGCATCACGAACAAACCGCATGACGGCTTGTCGATTCTGCACGAAGTCTTTCGCATCGACATTGGTCGTGTCGACCAATGCGTCCTTGTCCGCTATCGTGCCCTGCACGATGCGCTCGTCATCTTGAGTGTCCACATGGGGTGTGGACACGTACTTGGTCGCAGCAGTGACGTCGCCCTGCGTCGTCACTGTATCATTTTGTTTCCGGTGTTCGACTCCGAGTCGAACACGTCATCTTGCGTCACATCTGCTCCCGGAGCAGGCATGGGACGGGGTCGCTCCCGGAGCGAAAGGTGCTTGGTCTTCCTTCGCTCCCAGAGCGAAGGGCTTGGTCGTCTTCCTTCGCTCCCAGAGCGAAGGGTACTTGGTCGTCTTCTTTCGCTCCCGGAGCGAAAGGTACTTCGTCGTTGCTTGTAACTTCCGTGCCTGGCACGGAAGTGTTCTCAGCGCCTGCACCCGGTGCAGACGCAAAGCGTCTCTTCTGGCGCGTGGCACTACGTGTCACGGCGTTCAAATTTTCCTGTGGGCGTGGCTCGCTCACAGATCCTCCCCACTCAAGGGAGCTGTCACCCCGCCAAGCATGGCAGGTACTCGTGGATGCCGCATGGCATTCACGTAGAACGGTGTATGCCCCGTTGAGGCATGCACTGAGTTGTTGATGGCAAACTCTGCCATCGGCAAACAGTCGCTCCACTCGGTGAACGAGTGGGCGTAGCTCTTGAGGATGTCACCGAGCACGCGATTCACGCGCTCGGTCTGACCATCCGTCTCTGGGTGGTCGGCTGTCGATGTCGACAGCCGAGTACCAAGGAGGCCGAAGACCTCCTTCCCGAACGCGGCCGTGAACCTTGGATCACGGTCGGACACTATCTCACGGGGCATACCGTGAGAGCGGAAGATGAGCTCCACAAACAGACGTGCCGTCTGTTTGGACGTGACTTGGGCAGGCACCGCAGCAAGATGAACCATCTTGCTGAAGCGGTCGACAAAGACGACCACTCCAGTCCGACGCTTGGCGTCGGGCGGTAACCCGAATATGAAGTCCATACTGATGGACTCCCAACACTCTGCCGGTATCGGCAGAGACTGTAGCGGTGCTTGTGAAGCCGGCGTCGGCTTCACTCGTTGGCACGCCTCGCAAGCACGGACGTACTTGCGGATCCACTTGTACTGGCGAGGCCAGTAGAAGTCACGCGAGAGAAGAAGGTACGTCTTCTCTCGACCCGGATGCCCAGCCGATGGGGCATCGTGATACTCGAATATGATCCGCAGGCGCAGATCATAATCATCAGGGACGACGATGCGAGCGACATCGTCGTCAGCTGCACTGTATAGCAGCAAGCCGTCGTGTGCACTATACCTGTGCACACGGGATCTCAGATGTGGAGGCAGCGCGCGATGCGCGCTGTCGGAAGGTGCCTCCACATAGGTCAGCAATCGCTTGGCGTCCGCGTCAAGCGAGTACGCCTTGCGCACATCGTCGAGCAGCGACGATGTGGGCACACTGCTGCGTTCAATGCCAATGGCATTGACGTCAACTACCTTGTAGTTGTAATCCGGCCGACGCGACAGTGCGTCGGCTATCACATTCAACCTTCCAGGTTTGTACTCAACCTGGAAGTTGTATTCAGCGAAGAATGACAGCCACCGTGCCATTCTTTGAGAGAGATGTGGTGACTTTACGGCCGTCCGTAAAGAAGCGTGATCGGTGTAGATCACGAAGGGTCTATCTCCAAGGAGATAGACACGGAACTTGGCTAACGCATACTTCATGGCAAGGAGCTCCTTGTCATGTACTGGGTAGTTGCGCTCAGCTTGCTTAAGCTGACGAGACTGATAGCAGATCACACGATCACGTCCTTCGTGATCGTACTGCATCAGAGCGCATCCGATTGCAAAGTCGGATGCGTCACAAACAACGTGGAACGGACGATCTTGGTCGGCGACGGCCAAGATCGGCGCCTCGGTCAGGCCCTGCTTGACCGAGTTGAAGGCCTGCTGACATTCAGCAGACCATCTCCACTCCGCGTCCTTCTTGAGGAGGCGCGACAGTGGTCGAATACGCCCAGCGTAATCGTGTATGTACTTGCACAAGTACGTAGCCAACCCAAGGAACTGCCGCAGTTCCTTTGCATTCGAGGGCGCAGGCCACTCGTTGATCACCCTGATCTTTTCGGGATCAGGGCGGACACCGTCCTTGCCGACAAGGCATCCGAGAACTGGAATCTCGGACGCACCGAATATGCACTTCTTAAGATTTGCATATAACTTGTGCTTGCGCATCAGCGCAAGCAGTTGTCGGAGATGCTCCTTGTGCATCTCGGTGTCTGTCTTCTCGCCCACAGCCCGGCTGTGGACGAACACGTCGTCGAAGTACGTCGGTGCGAAGTCCCGCACCGACCGTAATAGATGCGTTACGCATCTATTAAACGTCTCAGGGGCATTCTTAAGCCCCTGTGGCATCACTAGCCACTCCCAAAGCATGCCGCTTGGGGTGCTTACCGCCGTGAGAGGGATATCACTCTCACGCATTAAGATTTGGTAGAAACCATCTCTTAGGTCAAGAGCACTGAACACGGTGCTCTTGCTCATCGAATCGATGATGACGTCCTTCCTCGGTATCGGCGTCTGCGCCGGTATCGTCGCATCGTTCATCTTGTTAAACGCATGAACGATGCGCCATCCGCCCTGTGCCTTCTTGACACAGAACGTGGGGGCACTGTGCGGGGATTTGGATTCCCGCACTTGGCCCGCACGACGACGAGCTTCGAAGAACTCGTCGATGGCCTTTACTTGTTCACGCGGCAGTGGCCACTGTCGCGTGACACAGTACTTCGTGCCTGGCACGAGATCAATCTCGTGCTGAATTCCTTTATCCTGCGGAAGCTCCGCAGGAACTTCGTCCGGGAATACGTCGGCGTATTCCCGAAGAACGTCGTAATAGGGACTCGACTTGAGCGAGTCCCAGCTCTGCTCTGCAAATCGATCCTTTTTCGATTTGGCACTGAGGCTCGTGTCGCCATCAGGGTGCCGCACGAGAACCTGCCGCAGGTCCTCGAGATCCTCTGTGATCACGACATCCTCACGGGCGGTGAGGATGCATACTTGTTCTACGCGCCCGGCGCGTAGATCCCGTGCAAAGCCTTTCCAGCTCTGCACTTCCAGCGCTGTCAACTCCGAGGCAGTGCTCGGAGGACACTCCAATGTCAACTCGTGACATTGGACCCCAGAGAGTGTTTGCGTCAGCGCATTCACTCTCTCGTACTCGACATCGCCCGTCGCAGGCGATGGAGGCTCGTCACCTGCACGCTTCGGTGCAGGGCGTTCTTGGGACAGGGAGGAGCGACCCCCTGTCCGGTCTCGGTTCCTTTCAGTTGTGAGGAGCTCTTCGGGCTCCTCATACCGCGACCCTTGTCAGACCCGGTCTGACAACGACCCATATCTTGTGTCTCGACGGGCCCGGCCCGTCGAGGGGTCTCCTTGAATCTTGGCTCCTCAAGCCCGGCTTGAGGAGAGATCTTCTCTTGAACAGTCGCCTCGGGCCCGGCCCGAGACGGTTTCTTGGTTCTTGCCTTCGCAGGCCCGGCCTGCGAAGGGTTCGGTCCAAACCCGGTTTGGACGTGGGTGCGCTCCCGGAGTGCACCCTTCAGTTGTGATTTCGCCCGTGCCCCGGGCACGGACGAGGAAGCCTCCCGGAGGTCTTCCATCTTCTGGTACGCGGCGGCCTTAGCGGTCGCCACGTTCTCTTGGCTGGGATGAGCGAGGTTGCCCTCGCTCCCAACGCACGCACCGCGAGGTGCGCGCGCAACGTTGACAGGGCCATCGCTCACTGTCACGTTGTCCGCTGATCCGAGGACGTTAACGTCCTCGGCGCCGAATGAGATTATAGACTGGGCCTTCCAGTCTATCACTGGGGCATGGCGTTTTAGCCACGGCATGCCCAATATCATGTCGAACTTATCGTCTAAGTCTAAGACGATAAGGTCTTCGGTGAAGGTCCGACCTTCACAGTCAAAGCGAACAGACACAGTTCGCTTTCGTGTCTTCACGGTTGCGTCTGTCGCCAGGCGCACCACCAACTCGCTCCGAGGAGTCTCTTTCTCCTCGGGGCACATCGCATTCAGACTCTGCAGTCGAACAAAGTTGTTCGACGCACCTGAATCGACCAGCGCGTGCATGGATCTCCCATGCACCGCAACCTCCAGGATGATCAGCCCAGCTCGACCATCCTTCCTTTCACTGCGGTGCTTGCCACCGCAGGGGCTGTAGTCATCACATGTCCGACATCGGCATGTGTGACTACACCAGTAGGGCGCCCCGCCCCTACTGGCTCCCGCCGTTTTTGGTCGTCCGCGCCAACGATCACCGTTGGCACGATACGACGTACCGCGATTAGCAGGCCTTGGGCCTGCTACACACTCGCGTGCGTAGTGGCCGGTATTCCCACACTGGAAACACCGCTGCGTTCTTCTACGCGGATCCGTCTGCTGCCTGACAGCAGACGCACTTGATAGGTCCATGGGTTCTGGACCGCCCATGGGCCTCGGTCGCGGACGCGGCGCCCCTGGCGTGTTCGCGTGAAGTTTAGCTTGATTCAAGCTAAACTCTTCCTGCGATGCAAGTCGGATGGCTTGCTCGAGAGTGCTCGGGTACTCTCGGAAGAGATAGGTCTTCACAGGCCCATCTCTAAGTCCCTTCATGAAGGTGACAACTTGTGTCGCCTCATCAATGGGGTGGTACACGATACTTGACACCAAGTATCGAGCTGCTGCGCGTACGCAAGTACGTCGCGCTTGCCTTGCTTCAGGTCGAGGAACTCCGCCCTCGACCTGAACTCCGACTCGGGAGGCTCAAACGCGAGTTTAAACTCGTCCTTGAACTCTTCGTACGTGCTCCAGCACGTACCGTTCGTAAGGCGTCTGCCATACGCCCAGTGTCTAGCACGTCCTGCTAGACACGACATCGCGTAAGCGACTTGTAGCGACGGATCCCGGATCCGTCGGGCAGCGATCGCTGTCTCGAGCTCTACGAGCCAGCGCAATAGTGGCTCGTTCGAGCCACCGGAGAACGGAGTCACTGACACCTTCAGTGACTCAAAACGCGGAACAGCAGAAGTCTCTTTCTGCTGTTGCTCCTTCTCCATGTAGTCGACTACGACTACATGGTGTTCACTTGGCGGCAATGAGCGAAGCCTTGCTGCCACAGTGGACTCGCCTACGACTCGCGAGAGTCGTAGCAACGCCTCCCACTGCTGATCACTCAGGTGGGGCAATCCTCTCTCGTAATACGAAAGTGGATGTTCGGAGCTCCGTCAGACGGGGCACCGCCTGACGAAGGGTTTTCGTCTCCATAGCCAAATTCCATTTGGCTATTCTCTGTAGGCGTTGAACGGACTACAAAGTGCTACCAGGTGAAACAGGGCGAGAGCTACGCTCTGTTTCTTAGCGTACACGGTATACGCGTATTGAGGAAGCGTAGACTTAAAGTTTCTATGTAAGATAGAAATACGCGAGCTCGCGTATTTCTAAAGCAAATACTTAACACTTTAGATCAAAATATAAAACTGAATTGAATGGCAGCCCGCCGCGTGGCGGGCTGGCCTTATCTTTACGCTAAACCCCTTTAAGATGATATCTAATTGCAAGGGTGAGAACATGGTTGGCTCTCACGCATGCATGAAGTGCATGCACATGATTGGTTGAAATGTAGCCCTTTCAACCAATAGCTGTGCGCCTGAGCGCCCGTCAATATGATAGTTACATTGACGGCTCGTAATGTTGGTCACTAGTGTGTGTCCCACACACTAGTGGGTTTGCGTGTATTAGTGTACCCCGGGTACACTATCTTGTGTAGCCCCCGCTACAGCCACCGTCGGAAATTGTGATTATTAGCGTCGAGTCGGTGGTTGGCATCAGCGGGTTCGTGTAGCATTCGGTGCACTAATTAGGTATCGATTGAGGGCTAGACGGACGACGGCGTGTACATCGTGCATTACAGACCGGCTGTGTACGTATCCCGGAACACCTATGGACTAGGTTGAGCATGACCCAACTACCAATGGCGTTGATCAACAGTGGCTGGCACCGTCGGGTGTGGCGATTGCTAGCGTCGGGTGTGGCGATTGCTAGCGTCGGTGTCGGCAGTCGGCATCAACGGGTTCGTGCGGCATCAGGTGGACTTGCGACGGTGTTGATTACGGATTAGACGGACACGGCATGTTCGACGTTCACCCAAGACCGGTGGTGTACGGCTCCTGAAAGAGGTAAGGATTCGGTTGAGCGTGCCGGAAGTCCCTGCACGAGTAATGCTGCGGTGATTGCCACGTCGGGTGTAGCAAATGCTAGCGTCGATGTCGGCGGTTGGCGTCGGCGAGTTCGTGCCGCATCTGGCGCAGTTGCGACGGTTGATGGTGGATTAGACGAACACGGAGAGTTCGACGTTCACCCAAGACCGGTGGTGTACGGCTCCTGAAAGACGTAAGGATTCGGTTGAGCGCCGGAAGTCCCCGCACGAGTAACTCTGCGGTGATTGCCACGTCGGGTGTGGCAAATGCTAGCGTCGATGTCGGCGGTTGGCGTCGGCGAGTTCGATCGGCATCCGGTGCAGTTGCGACGGTTGATGGTGGATTAGACGGACACGGAGAGTTCGACGTTCACCCAAGACCGGTGGTGTACAGCTTCTGGAACGCGTAAGGACCAGGGTGAGCGTGGCCCAACTACTAAAGCCGGTGATCTACTGTGGCTGGCACCGTCGGGTGTGGCGAATTTTAGTGTCGGTGTAGGTCGTCGGCATAAACGGGTTGGGTGCGGCATCAGGTTGTCTTGCGAAGGTGTCGATTGAGAGCTAGACGGACGACGGCGAGTACGTTGTGCATCACAAACTGGTGGTGTTCATTTCCTGCAATACGTACGGGTCTTGTGGATTATGGTGATCCCAATCGGGCGGTGAAGTTTACACTAGTGGGGTCGCTGTTTGACACCGCCGTGGTTGCGCTTGAATGTTGCAGCAAAGTTCGGACATGCGACGACGAGACAGAGGTAAGGACGACAAGGGGAGAACATCACTTGGCGGTGTAGTACATGTCTGCACGTTGACCAAGACTGATTTCGAGTCCGTGAACGGTGAGGCAACCACCATCGTACAGGTGCCTGAGACGCTGCCCGATGGAGATACACCCCCGCCAAGTTGGACTTCCCGATCATCACCACCTCGCGAGATAAATTGCGATGTGCCTACTTACTAATCGAGCGCTCGCGTCATCTAGCTTGCGTGTGGACATGACGAGCGAGAGGAGGCTCTGCACATGAATGTAGAGACGAAAAGAAGAGCAGCTTTATCAGGAGAACGAGGAGTGACACTCCTACAGGGTAAGAGCTAAAGCTTGGTGAGCCAACACACCGTCGATGAAGCAGCGAAATTGAGTATCATTGAGATATCGAGCTCACAGACCTCGTCATCATCTTCAGGCACCTCCGCGCACCAGGGCGTGACCTTCGTGTCGCTGGCTGTGCATGCGTGGTCACCTGTGGTGGTCGCGGCTAATTCTGTGTGTTTGAAGATGCAGTTTACTACGGGGTCGTTGACGTGAAGTTGCTAACATATATTCAATAGTGTTCATTGTCATTGAATGGTGTGCCGCGTATAACAATAGGCTTGCTGTTGGTTTGCAGACCATAACACCGAAATGAGGAACACCTTATGCAGTTTCCACATTTAGCAAATCTGGCTTCGGCATCCGGGTCGGTGTCGCCAGCACAATTTGTGCAATACAACAACGTGGTGCAGCAGCGGTAACGAAGTGAGATATTCCTCGAGAGCTTCGTTGCTTGACGGATCAAAAACAAGGTTAGTATGTCCTCTTCATCAGAAAACTCTTCCATCTGTAGCGTCGGCTGCAAATTAAGCAATGCGCTCACTCTGTATACAATTTCAAGACATTCAGTCCACTTCCATCTGGCAGTGACCAATTAGGCTTTTGAAGTTGCATTTTTCATCCTGACAATATTGATTATAATGTTACTATAGCCATGACAGGTCACATCTTGTCATCCGACAGTTTGTTGAAGTACTTTTCTCCGCTGGGTTCGCTCTGACGGATCCGCCAATCAGTACCAAGATCTACCGGAATGTCTTGCTGTGATTGGTAGGTTAGCCATCCCCCAATCAGCAAGCGCTGCTCGCGCTTCAACGTGTGGGGTATCCTGAGAGAATTCCCGCCGGCTCAAAGCTCATTTTCCATTTTGCCGAGTTCTGCACACACCATCCACGATCGGCCTAGACGCCATGCTCGCCGTTGCTGGACCACATGCTCGCCATCGCTGGCCGTAATGCTCTCCGCTGCTGAACGGCATGCTCGCCGCTGCTGGATGGCATGCTCGCCACCACTGGCCGAAATGCCGACGCCGCCACCAGGCGTCGCCAGCCCCGGACCTGCCATGCTCGCCGCCGCTGGCCGTGATGCTCGTCGTTGGACCTGCCATGCTCGCCGCCGCTGGCCGTGATGCTCGTCGTTTCTGGACGGCATGCTCGCCGCCACTGGCCGAAATGCCGACGCCGCTGGACCCCATGGTCGCTGCCGGACCTACCACGCTCGACTCCATGGGTCGTAATGCTCGCCATTACTGGTTGACACGCTTGCCAGGGCCGGCCGTTACGTCCACCACCGCAAAATAGCACGATCACTTCCGCGGGCCGTCACACCGGTTGCTGTGGGTCGCTAAGCTGTCCACCATAGTGTACGCACGCTGGACGTTACGCTGGCTGTCATACTGGCTGTCACGCTGGCTGTCATACTGGCTGTCACGCTGGCTGTCATACTGGCTGTCACACTAGCTGCCATGTTGGTCGGAATCCTGTTGTCGTCATGCTGGTTGTTACGTTGGGTTGGGCCTCCAGTGACCGTAATGCTGGTGCCGTGGGTCATCACGTGGCCTCCGATGGTCATCAATCTAGCCGCCACTGAGCGGAACGGTCGCCGAATTGGCCCCCACTGGGCGTAAATATCGCCGCCGATGGACGTCACGGTCGAAGTCGCTGGTCGTCACTCTCACTGCTAACGGTAGCCACGCTGGCCGTCACGTTGGCCGCCACGCTGCCGTAGCACTGACCGTCATGCTTGCCGTCACGCTGGCTGCCACGCTCCGGTGGCCGTTGCCACGGGTCGTCACGATGGCTTCCGGTGGCCGTAAGATTGACTACCGCGGGGTGTCACCTTGGTCGCCGCTAGTTGTCAATCTCGGAGCCGCTGGACGTCACGGTCGCCGCCGCTGGTCGTCTCTCTCGCTGCCACGCTGGCCGTCACGTTGGCCGCCACGCTGACCCTCATGCTTGCCGTCACACTGGCGGACACGCCGGTGGGCCTACGGTGGCGTTAATGCTGGTTGTCGCGGGTCATCACGATGGCCTCCACTGGTCGTCACATGCGGCCTCCGCTGACGGTCATGCTCGCCATTGCAGGTCGTCACGTTGGTCTCCGGTAGTCGTCGGGTTTGACGGCGCTGAGTGCTAACCATTGGAACATGTAATGCCGCAATAATAAAGCAATATTTACAACTATGTCATTGTTACCGTGTCTACCAGGTGTTTCCACCTCTACTAAGAGCACAATTTTGAAGCAAACTTCCACAACATCATGGCAACTCAGATATATATGCGTGTAGTCTGCATTCGGCAGGAGTCGTGACGACGGCGTGTTGTGCACTCATAAAAACGAAAAGACGTTTGATCAAGGCATTGTTTCCACTGTCCATTCAATAATTCTCTGACGAGAGAAACGACAAACATCATGTGTCTATCGCGGGTAGAAGACTTTGGTGGATCATCAGGTAGTGTTGATTCGTCTAAACTGGACTCGCGCTGTAACGTATCACAGATATATATGCAGAAGAAGGCATGATCTACGCTGCAGCCAACACTACAGCAAGAACGTCACACAATGAGAGCTCAAATAAGAATCAGCCGATAGAACACTCAATTGCGCCTGTTGACCAGTCCCTTATGTGTGTGGCGAAAGAATCTTGGGTTGTGCTACACGGAAGAAGTCGATCAATGCGTCAATGCACGGTGTGTAAGTTTGAATGTAGAGATGCTACTAAAAAAACGGATTACTGTCAGACACACCAAGTCGCGCTCTGTAAGCGCACTTATCCTATCGATGCTGCAAAGTCCCATTTGTGTCAGCAAGAAACATGGACGTGCTGGCAAAACTTTCACTTATTCTACTTGCTCAAGCAAGTTTACACAGTCGACGGAAATTTGAGAATAACGTCTCCAATATACAAGGCCCAGGCTCCATTCTTCAAGCAACAAAAAGAACGAAAGACGACCGCGAATGATAGTAGCGGCTAGCGTATTTTATAATACAATACCACGAAACCAAGCTCAAATTGTCGTGTTCACTAAGCGATGACGGTCGCCACAGCTTGCCCACTACACACTCCACGACAGTGATGACACTTGCCGCAGCAGGTCCTCCAAACTCGTGACCACGGCAACAGACTCGTCAAAGCAGGCCTCCCAACTTTGCCACCAGGGTAACAAACTCGCGACAGCATACCCTCCAACCTCGCCACACAGGCGATGACGCTCACCGCAGCAGCCGCTCCAACTTCACCACCACTGCAACACACTCGTCGCAGCAGACCGTTCAACATCGCCACGACGGCGGTGACGCACGCCGCAGCGTACCCTCTTCGCCACGACGGCGGTGACGCACGTCGCAGCATACCCTCCAGCTTCGCCACGACGGCGATAACGGTGGCCACGCTCGCCATGCTGAGCACCCACCTCTTACGAAGGCGAATCGCTCGCCATACTGGTTATCCGCCTTACACGATGGCGCCTCGCTCGCTGTGCGGGCCCTCCACTTGTTCACGACGTCGACACGCCCGCCGTGCTGGCTTTCTGATTGACAACATTCGCTGCTGCTGTTCTCCACGGTACTGTTTTTCTGCTATTTTCTGAGTAAGCGCCTGGAGCTACTGACATTTTCAACTTTGATTTACCAATCACGTCAAAGTCGTAAAATGGTACATAATGTACCTTTGTGCTAGAAAACCTGCCATCCTTGATGATTTTCGCGCAGTTTCTCGTCGAAAACCTGTGACAACCAATGGCGGAAAATGGTACATAATGTACCTATTTTCTGATATTGACTTGAAGTTTGTATGCGACCGTTAGAACAGCAATGTATGGGGGAACAATAGGGTTAATAAAGGGTTACTGAGGGAATCGACCCCAATATCCCTCAATTAAAGATTAAAGAGGCCTGGTTAAGGCTCTCACGAAGCAGAGCTCTGTTTTCCACATTCTGCTTTTTAGCGACTGCTGAGTAAAAAACACTTTATTCAAAGTAATTCAAACCGTTAACTTACTCATCCTGGCTCGGGTGGCGGATAACAGCCTGCACAAGCCCGCATATGTACTCGCCCGGTGACGATCGCGCAGGGAAAACCATGAGCGCCACATGAACTCATCGATGTACCCATCAAGGTACGGCTTGCTCATCCCAAGCGTCGCCTTGATGTGACGTTTAATATGCATCTCCCAGAGGCCCTCGATCGTGTTCGTGTCCGTAACAGGGTCCACAAACTTAAGCGTGTGGTCGACCCAGCTGGACTCGTAGTGTATGCCGAGCAACGTGCGGTTGTTGGCCAGCGTGTGCACACGCTGGCCACGTTCAGCCACGTAGGTAGCGAACTTGTCTGAGTGAATGCGAGTGCTGTACGTCAGACACAACATTTCCAATTAGCTAACAGATAGGGAAATACGAAGAGTAAACCCACGCACCGTGGCTTGATAAACTGTTTTATGATGGGCAACAACGTCGCTGTCGTGCGCTTGTCGAACACGATTCGACCGAACCACTGCCTTGTGGCCCTGTCGACCCCTCCGAACAACCAGAACTCCTTGCAGTGGGGCCGCCACTACGAGGAGTTCTTCTTCAAACTGGTCTCGTCTATCTCGACGATGTGTGTAGCGGGCTACACAGGATAGTGTATCCGGGGTACCCGGAGTTCTGGTTGTTCGGAGGGGTCGACCGAACCCACTGCCCCGTGGCCCTGTCGACCCCTCCGAACAACCAGTACTCCTTGAAGTGGCGGCCCCGTCCGTACTTGGACTTCTTCTTCAAACTGGTCTCGTCTATCTCGACGATGTGTGTAGTGGGGCTACACAGGATAGTGTACCGGGGTACCCCGGATACTAATACACGCAAACCCACTAGTGTGTGTGGGACACACACTAGCGACCAACATTACGAGCCGTCAATGCAACTATCATTGACGGGCGCTCAGGCGCACAGCTATTGGTTGAAAGGGCCACATTTCAACTAATCATGTGCATGCATTTCATGCAAAATGCGTGAGAGCCAACCATGCTCTCACCTTGCAATTAGATACCATCTCAAGGAGGTTTAGCGTAAAGATAAGGCCAGCCCGCCACGCGGCGGGCTGCCATTCAATTCAGTTTTATATTTTGATCTAAAGTGTTAAGTATTTGCTTTAGAAATACGCGAGCTCGCGTATTTCTATATTACATAGAAACTTTAAGTCTACGCTTCCTCAATACGCGTATACCGTGTACGCTAAGAAACAGAGCGTAGCTCTCGCCCTGTTTCACCTGGTAGCACTTTGTAGTCCGTTCAACGCCTACAGAGAATAGCCAAATGGAATTTGGCTATGGAGACGAAAACCCTTCGTCAGGCGGTGCCCCGTCTGACGGAGCTCCGAACATCCACTTTCGTATTACGAGAGAGGATTGCCCCCACCTGAGTGATCAGCAGTGGGAGGCGTTGCTACGACTCTCGCGAGTCGTAGGCGAGTCCACTGTGGCAGCAAGGCTTCGCTCATTACCGCCAGTGAACACCATGTAGTCGTAGTCGACTACATGGAGAAGGAGCAACAGCAGAAAGAGACTTCTGCTGTTCCGCGTTTTGAGTCACTGAAGGTGTCAGTGACTCCGTTCTCCGTGGCTCGTAGAGCTCGAGACAGCGATCGCTGCCCGACGGATCCGGGATCCGTCGCTACAAGTCGCTTACGCGATGTCGTGTCTAGCAGGACGTGCTAGACTCTGGGCGTATGGCAGACGCCTTACGAACGGTACGTGCTGGAGCACGTACGAAGAGTTCAAGGACGAGCTCAAACTCGCGTTTGAGCCTCCCGAGTCGGAGTTCAGGTCGAGGGCGGAGTTCCTCGACCTGAAGCAAGGCAAGCGCGACGTACTTGCGTACGCGCAGCAGGCTCGATACTTGGTGTCAAGTATCGTGAACCACCCCATTGATGAGGCGACACAAGTTGTCACCTTCATGAAGGGACTTAGAGATGGGCCTGTGAAGACCTATCTCTTCTGAGAGTACCCGAGTACTCTCGAGCAAGCATCCGACTTGCATCGCAGGAAGAGTTTAGCTTGAATCAAGCTAAACTTCACGCGGACACGCCAGGGGCGCCGCGTCCGCGACCGAGGCCCATGGGCGGTCCAGAACCCATGGACCTATCAAGTGCGTCTGCTGGCAGGCAGCAGACGGATCCGCGTAGAAGAACGCAGCGGTGTTTCCAGTGTGGAAACACTGGTCACTACGCACGCGAGTGTGTAGCAGGCCCAAGGCCTGCTAATCGCGGTACGTCGTATCGTGCCAACGGTGATCGTTGGCGCGGACGACCAAAAACGGCGGAGCCAGTAGGGGCGGGGCGCCCTACTGGTGTAGTCACACATGCCGATGTCGGACATGTGATGACTACAGCCCCTGCGGTGGCAAGCACCGCAGTGAAAGGAAGGATGGTCGAGCTGGGCTGATCATCCTGGAGGTTGCGGTGCATGGGAGATCCATGCACGCGCTGGTCGATTCAGGTGCGTCGAACAACTTTGTTCGACTGCAGAGTCTGAATGCGATGTGCCCCGAGGAGAAAGAGACTCCTCGGAGCGAGTTGGTGGTGCGCCTGGCGACAGGCGCAACCGTGAAGACACGAAAGCGAACTGTGTCTGTTCGCTTTGACTGTGAAGGTCGGACCTTCACCGAAGACCTTATCGTCTTAGACTTAGACGATAAGTTCGACATGATATTGGGCATGCCGTGGCTAAAACGCCATGCCCCAGTGATAGACTGGAAGGCCCAGTCTATAATCTCATTCGGCGCCGAGGACGTTAACGTCCTCGGATCAGCGGACAACGTGACAGTGAGCGATGGCCCTGTCAACGTTGCGCGCACCCGCGGTGCGTGCGTTGGGAGCGAGGGCAACCTCGCTCATCCCAGCCAAGAGAACGTGGCGACCGCTAAGGCCGCCGCGTACCAGAAGATGGAAGACCTCCGGGAGGCTTCCTCGTCCGTGCCCGGGGCACGGGCGAAATCACAACTGAAGGGTGCACTCCGGGAGCGCACCCACGTCCAAACCGGGTTTGGACCGAACCCTTCGCAGGCCGGGCCTGCGAAGGCAAGAACCAAGAAACCGTCTCGGGCCGGGCCCGAGGCGACTGTTCAAGAGAAGATCTCTCCTCAAGCCGGGCTTGAGGAGCCAAGATTCAAGGAGACCTCGACGGGCCGGGCCCGTCGAGACACAAGATATGGGTCGTTGTCAGACCGGGTCTGACAAGGGTCGCGGTATGAGGAGCCCGAAGAACTCCTCACAACTGAAAGGTACCGAGACCGGACAGGGGGTCGCTCCTCCCTGTCCCAAGAACGCCCTGCACCGAAGCGTGCAGGTGACGAGTCTCCATCGCCTGCGACGGGCGATGTCGAGTACGAGAGAGTGAATGCGCTGACGCAAACACTCTCTGGGGTCCAATGTCACGAGTTGACATTGGTGTCCTCCGAGCACTGCCTCGGAGTTGACAGCGCTGGAAGTGCAGAGCTGGAAAGGCTTTGCACGGGATCTACGCGCCGGGCGCGTAGAGCAAGTATGCATCCTCACCGCCCGTGAGGATGTCGTGATCACAGAGGATCTCGAGGACCTGCGGCAGGTTCTCGTGCGGCACCCTGATGGCGACACGAGCCTCAGTGCCAAATCGAAAAAGGATCGATTTGCAGAGCAGAGCTGGGACTCGCTCAAGTCGAGTCCCCACTGCCGCGCGAACAAGTAAAGGCCATCGACGAGTTCTTCGAAGCTCGTCGTCGTGCGGGCCAAGTGCGGAATCCAAATCCCCGCACAGTGCCCCCACGTTCTGTGTCAAGAAGGCACAGGGCGGATGGCGCATCGTCCATGCGTTTAACAAGATGAACGATGCGACGATACCGGCGCAGACGCCGATACCGAGGAAGGACGTCATCATCGATTCGATGAGCAAGAGCACCGTGTTCAGTGCTCTTGACCTAAGAGATGGTTTCTACCAAATCTTAATGCGTGAGAGTGATATCCCTCTCACGGCGGTAAGCACCCCAAGCGGCATGCTTTGGGAGTGGCTAGTGATGCCACAGGGGTTTAAGAATGCCCCTGCGACGTTTAATAGATGCGTAACGCATCTATTACGGTCGGTGCGGGACTTCGCACCGACGTACTTCGACGACGTGTTCGTCCACAGCCGGGCTGTGGGCGAGAAGACAGACACCGAGATGCACAAGGAGCATCTCCGACAACTGCTTGCGCTGATGCGCAAGCACAAGTTATATGCAAATCTTAAGAAGTGCATATTCGGTGCGTCCGAGATTCCAGTTCTCGGATGCCTTGTCGGCAAGGACGGTGTCCGCCCTGATCCCGAAAAGATCAGGGTGATCAACGAGTGGCCTGCGCCCTCGAATGCTAAGGAACTGCGGCAGTTCCTTGGGTTGGCTACGTACTTGTGCAAGTACATACACGATTACGCTGGGCGTATTCGACCACTGTCGCGCCTCCTCAAGAAGGACGCGGAGTGGAGATGGTCTGCTGAATGTCAGCAGGCCTTCAATTCGGTCAAGCAGGGCCTGACCGAGGCGCCGATCTTGGCCGTCGCCGACCAAGATCGTCCGTTCCACGTTGTGTGTGACGCATCCGACTTTGCAATCGGATGCGCTCTGATGCAGTACGATCACGAAGGACGTGATCGTGTGATCTGCTATCAGTCTCGTCAGCTTAAGCAAGCTGAGCGCAACTACCCAGTACATGACAAGGAGCTCCTTGCCATGAAGTATGCGTTAGCCAAGTTCCGTGTCTATCTCCTTGGATAGACCCTTCGTGATCTACACCGATCACGCTTCTTTACGGACGGCCGTAAAGTCACCACATCTCTCTCAAAGAATGGCACGGTGGCTGTCATTCTTCGCTGAATACAACTTCCAGGTTGAGTACAAACCTGGAAGGTTGAATGTGGTAGCCAACGCACTGTCGCGTCGGCCGGATTACAACTACAAGGTAGTTGACGTCAATGCCATTGGCATTGAACGCAGCAGTGTGCCCACATCGTCGCTGCTCGACGATGTGCGCAAGGCGTACTCGCTTGACGCGGACGCCAAGCGATTGCTGACCTATGTGGAGGCACCTTCCGACAGCGCGCATCGCGCGCTGCCTCCACATCTGAGATCCCGTGTGCACAGGTATAGTGCACACGACGGCTTGCTGCTATACAGTGCAGCTGACGACGATGTCGCTCGCATCGTCGTCCCTGATGATTATGATCTGCGCCTGCGGATCATATTCGAGTATCACGATGCCCCATCGGCTGGGCAGAGAAGACGTACCTTCTTCTCTCGCGTGACTTCTACTGGCCTCGCCAGTACAAGTGGATCCGCAAGTACGTCCGTGCTTGCGAGGCGTGCCAACGAGTGAAGCCTACGCCGGCTTCACAAGCACCGCTACAGTCTCTGCCGATACCGGCAGAGTGTTGGGAGTCCATCAGTATGGACTTCATATTCGGGTTACCGCCCGACGCCAAGCGTCGGACTGGAGTGGTCGTCTTTGTCGACCGCTTCAGCAAGATGGTTCATCTTGCTGCGGTGCCTGCCAAGTCACGTCCAAACAGACGGCACGTCTGTTTGTGGAGCTCATCTTCCGCTCTCACGGTATGCCCCGTGAGATAGTGTCCGACCGTGATCCAAGGTTCACGGCCGCGTTCTGGAAGGAGGTCTTCGGCCTCCTTGGTACTCGGCTGTCGATGTCGACAGCCGACCACCCGCAGACGGATGGTCAGACCGAGCGCGTGAATCGCGTGCTCGGTGACATCCTCAAGAGCTACGCCCACTCGTTCACCGAGTGGAGCGACTGTTTGCCGATGGCAGAGTTTGCCATCAACAACTCGGTGCATGCCTCTACGGGGCATACACCGTTCTACGTGAATGCCATGCGGCATCCACGAGTACCTGCCATGCTTGGCGGGGTGACAGCTCCCTTGAGTGGGGAGGATCTGTGAGCGAGCCACGCCCACAGGAAAATTTGAACGCCGTGACACGTAGTGCCACGCGCCAGAAGAGAGTCCGCTTTGCGTCTGCACCGGGTGCAGGCGCTTTGAGAACACTTCCGTGCCGGGCACGGAAGTTACAAGCAACGACGAAGTACCTCTCGCTCCGGGAGCGAAAGAAGACGACCAAATACCCTTCGCTCTGGGAGCGAAGGAAGACGACCAAGTACCCTTCGCTCTGGGAGCGAAGGAAGAAGACCAAGCACCTTTCGCTCCGGGAGCGAAAGGACAAGCGACGACCCGTCCCACGCCTGCTCCGGGAGCAGACGTGACGCAAGATGACGTGTTCGACTCGGAGTCGAACACCGGAAACCAAAATGATACAGTGACGACGCAGGGCGACGTCACTGCTGCGACCAAGTACGCGTCCACACCCCATGTGGACACTCAAGATGACGAGCGCATCGTGCAGGGCACGATAGCGGACAAGGACGCATTGGTCGACACGACCAATGTCGATGCGAAAGACTTCGTGCAGAATCGACAAGCCATCATGCGGTTTGTTCGTGATACTATTGCAACTTCTGTCGACCGACAGAAGATGAACGCTGACAAGAAGTCACGCAACAACATTAGTGAGTTCAAAACGAATTCATTAGTTTTACTGTCTACGCAAAACTTGGCTAGACATGCAGTCTCGGACATTGGAGCAAGCAAGCTTGCTCCACGCTTCATCGGCCCCTTTCGTGTCTTGTATCGCCAAGGCACAGCCTACACGCTGGACATACCAACCAGCATGAGACTGCACCCGACGTTCTATGTCGGGCGACTGATGGCGTATCATGAGCATGATACGCCCGCGCGCTCATCCAACATGGGCACGAAGAAGCGTGATGGTCGAGCTACGACTCGTCACCTTCGTCGCGCTCGCGCGCAGAGCGCGAGCGACGCATGCGAACGCTCTCAACGAGCTTCGCAAACTTCCTCTCGACGTCCTCGACTCGAGACAGCGCGTCACCCGCTGTCTCGCGAGAAGCGGAACACTCGCGACGAGAGGTTCGAGATCAGCTGACTTTGCTCAGCGATCGTCTTCCAAGCCTCACGGCGGAAGGCAGCATAGTCAGCCGCCAGTTGCTGGAAGGTCTGATCAGCCTCAAGCGGCTGATCAAAGCGACGAGGTTTTCCCCTCCGCCGGCACCTTTGCGGGCTGCCGACGGCTCAATTCGCTGGATTGTCGAGCGAATTGTAGCTCACCAGGAGCCACGCACTGACCAAGGTCAGCGTCGTTTTCGATGTCGTTGGAGAGGATACCCTCCCCAACACGACTCGTGGGAACCGCGGAATATCCTCGTTAGAGATATTCCGGAAATGGTGATGGCATACGAAGACCGCCACCACCTCCGCCCGAGCTGAGACTAGGTCTCGGCTGGACAGTGCACCACCCCACGCCCCCGGGACGGGTAGACGCGTAACGGGATCAGGGGGTGCTCTCTTCCCGGCATCCGGGAAGACAGTAAGCGCCAGTCTCGGACTTCACTGGGTACTCGTATCGTCGAGTACCCATCGACTTCGTTCTCACGCAGTCTGTCCGCATTGGGTGGACAGACTGGACAGCGTTCTCCACGTGGAATGGCACAAGGTATACCAGCGCTTGCACTGAGTTCGTGCAAGCGGGTAGTCTTGCCAGCGCTATTATGTTTATAATAGCGCTCAAGCATGCTTTCGAGACGCTTTCGGAAAGCAGCAGCTCATTGTTCCAGTTCGTAACGAACTGGTTCCAGCCCTGAGTCAGTGCGACTGTCTCAGATACCTTGCTCTTAGCGCTATGGCGCACGCCCTTGTAGTGGCGAAGAGCAAGGTACAGCGACGCATAGTAGCTGCGTCGCTCATCGGAGCCGACCGCGAGGCCGAGCGCCTTCACCATATCACCATCCTTGATGGTGTCGACTTGGAAGAGAGCACAAGGTGTGCCCTGGCCGCCTTCGTCGGACCATCAGAGGCGATGCATGCGCTCCGATGAGAGCTTCCACGGCTTAGCCCCCTGAGCCTGAGCCGCGCTGCGCCCAGCAGGCAAAGATGCCCGGGCGGAAGAAGAAACACCCGCGGATGGAGGTTCCGCGGGTCCACTGCTCTCAGACTGTGCACGCTTAGCGTGCACGACCTCGCCATCTTCTGGCGAGTCTTCACGTTGACGACGAGAGCCCGGCGAATGGACTCTCGCGAAGAGGCTTGCTCACAGCAGGCTTGTACTTCACGGGCGAAGAGTGTTCCTCTTCGTCTGCCAAAGAATCACTGCCATAATCGACAATGAGGTCAGGGTCTTCCTCATCACCATCACTTCCAGGGGACGTGGTGCGCGCAGCCTTCGCAGGCTGTGCGACAGTCGATTCACCCGCCCCGAGGGACGGGTTGCCTTGGCGACGATAGCGTCGACTTGCTTAGCGCTCTCTCTCCAATTGTAGTGCGTGATATTCACGCACTGACAGTGTCTTGCCAATCCCCACCGGGTGCGGAGGTCTTGGGACTTTCGGGAGCCTTGGGGCTCCCGGGAGACTCGAGACTTGACGCGCTCATTGCGAAATGAGCGTGAATGTCTTCTCCGTTGAAAGAAGAAGACGGAATGTGACCATAGAAGATATTGTGGTCACCGTTACCTCCCGAATGCGATACTCGCACGTTGAGAGGGTGTGTGTGTAGCGGGATAGTGTACCCAGGGTACACTACACGCAGACCCACTAGTGTGTGTGTCCCACACACACAAGCGACCAACATTACGAGCCGTCAATGCAACTATCATTAACGCACAGCTATTGGTTGAAAGGGCCACATTTCAACCAATCATGTGCATGCTTTTCATGCAAATGCGTGAGAGCCAACCATGCTCTCACCTTTAGATACCATCTTAAGAGGGTTTAGCGTAAAGGTAAGATCAGACCGCCACGCGGCGTGCTGCCATCAATTGAGTTTTCTATTTTGATCTAAAGTCGTAAGTGTTTGCTTTTAGAAATACACGAGCCCGCGTATTTCTATCTTACATACAAACTTTAAGTCTACGCTTCCTCACTACGCGCATACTGTGTATGCTAAGAAACAGAGCGCAACTCTCGCCCTGTTTCAAACGCTGCATTCCTAGACAGCGTATATTAACGCTACTGAGATGAAGTCAACATTCTTCAACCACCACTCCGAGACCAGCTGCTGAGGTGCCGCTGTAATTCTCTCCCTCACCAGTCGGGTGATCCGATCTTGTGAGGCGCCGGCGGGTCGTTTTCAGGCTGTCGAGGCGCCATTGTAATTTGCTCCACGTTGGCTACGGAAATTTTCGAGAAGCTGAAACGATAGCACATACTTTGCCAACGACCGGTCGCTGTTGCTGGATCTGAGCTATCGAGGCACCGTTGCCTCATGTTCACCGTTGTCAATCATCCTTCGCTGCCCGCCCAGTGGCTGCTACTCCATCCAGAGTGGTCACCACCGCGGAGCAGCAACGCATCCTTCCTTGCCGACGGGTCGCTGGCGCACGATCCGAAATGCTGTCGATGCGTCCCAGCATCTTGTTGCATCCACCGGTCGCTGCTGCAGACTCGCCACGCATCCGTTCAGGCCTACATGTCGGTGCCGCCCAATCCGAAATGCTGGCGAGATGTCGCCGAATCTTTCTCTACTCGCCGAACACCGCCGGTTGACAATGCGCAGTTGAACGCTGTAGCTCGACACCGAGCCATCGCAAACCACGCTATAGAAGTACCTGCGACCTTCGCACTCTGTACGAGCTGTTTGACTTTGTTCCTGATAGATCTCCCGTGGCCGACGGTAGTCGGTACTTTGTCGTCCTTCAAATCTGGCCTAGCGGCGTCGCTTCCACCAGCTCAAAAGTATTCAGCGGTGCCACAATTTGCATACCCTCGCTATGAGCAACCATTTCTGTGCGCTGGTGACGGGGGTCAAGCTGCTTGAACTTTAGAACCGACACGAAGTGTGACGACGAGAACTGCAGCAACGGGATCAGTGAGACAATCGCTTTATCGAAACGTATCCGCTAGAGCATATTGAATCCGTGTGCGGGGTCGTAGTGGTGGCCACACGGCGCATCCCCAAGAATACGTTTGTCGTGGAATACGTGGGGGGTGGTCGATGAGGTGGAGAAGGAGTGCAGGAAGTACCTGGATTACATCATGCAGATGCGTCATCCCACTGCTGATGGTCGCACCATCTTCATCGACGCTCGCAAGTGCGGTAACATGCCTCGCTTCACCAACCATTCGTGTTGCCCAAATTGTGCGCTCTTCGAGTTTCGATGTGGCAGCACTAAGCGCATCGGGATCTTCACGCTTCGCCATGTTGAGCCACTACAGGAACAATGCGTCAGCTACCCCTCAGTCATTGAGGAGCAGCACTGGTTTCGCTGCCGCTGCGGATTGCCAAGCTACATTTATAGACCGGACTCGCGGATAGAACCATCCGCCACCACCCAACCAACGTGGAAGCGCCCGCGGACCACTGGAGCGGCCTCGCAACGCATGATTTGATCCGACCACTGGAGCGGCCACGCCCCGCAGGAGCTTCAACCCGATGCCTTACCTCCAGCTACGTCAAACGCAGTTGACCAGCTACCTCTGTTAGTGACTATAGTCAATGCAAAACAAAATAGAACCACGTTCTTACCTTACCAAGCGTTCGGTGTCGCTGGATACCGGCGCGAGCGGCGTCAGCCGGTCGTACGCCGCTGCAAGATCTTGACTGTGTGCCGGCTAGTCGCTCGGAGTAGAAATGAGAGAGAGAGAGACGGCGCGCGCACTGCTGGATGCGAGCTACAATATTCTGGCCAATCAT